>CAUYQV010113059.1:0-11500 GCA_963574575.1 Galagoides demidoff
TGACCGTGTTCCTAGTTACGCCCGGTGACGTGTGTGTATGAACATATATGTGTCTGACCGTGTTCCTAGTTACGCCCGGTGACGTGTGTGTATGAACATATATGTGTCTGACCGTGTTCCTAGTTACGCCCGGAAGGCGCCACTCTCATCCACTTCGTTTCCATTTGCTTTCTTCTCTTTTTAAATCAGTTTACAATTACTTCTCTTTTTCTTATAATGTATATTTTATTACTTTATACAAAGTTTTATGGAAATTCTTTTTTAAATTCTAACTGAAAAATAAGAATTATATGTTTAGGATGGACCTCATGACATTTTGAAATATGTATACACGTGAGATGCTATGTAAGCTAAATAATGTATGTATCACATCACATGCTTATATTTTGTGGCAATCATACTTAAAACTTTTTTCTTTTCTGAGACAGAGTTTCACTATGTCACCCTTGGTAGAGTGCTGTGGTATCACAGCTCACAGCAACCTCAAACTCTTGGGCTTAAGTGGTTCTCTTGCCTCCGCCTCCCAAGTGGGACTATAGGCACCTGCCACAATGCCTGGCTATTTTTTTGGTTGAGTTGTCACTGTTGTTTTAGCAGGTCCAACCTGCCAGCTTAGGTGTTTGTGGCCCACACTCTACTCACTGAGCTATGGGCGTGGAGCCAATGCCTAAAATTTATACTCAGCCATTCTCAAGTATGTGATACATTGTTATTAACTGTAGCCACCATGTTGTTCAGGAGCTCTCTTGAACTTATTTCTTTTGTCTTCATATCATATCACCTTGGACTCACCCTGGGAGTGGCTGTGCACAGAGACACGGTCTAGTGTGTGGTGGCCAAAACAACAAACAGTTGGATGAAATCAAACCACAACCCATTTGGTTCCTAGTACCACCACACACTCGCTGTGTAACCTTGAGCACATAACTTACCTCCTCAGCGGCTCAGTTTCTGTAATATGGAGCTGGTAATATTGATCTCAGAGTGTTGTCAAGAAGGGGCAAATGGACACAAGGAGTGTGTGTGTACGTAGCTGCGTGTGTGTGGTAATGTGTTGTATGGAGCCCTTAGCATATGACGGTGTTCAGTAAAATCATGGCTCTCTGGGGAAAAAAAAAAAACCTTCATTTTTGCGAATGTACTGCTTTGCCTTAAGAAGTTTCATAATTCTACTTTGAATAAGTTTAAAGAACACAGAGACACAGATACATGATTTAAAAACAAAGAAGGGAACAAGGCGGTCCCAGGCCATTTGGGGGAGTATCTGCTGAGTGATGTTAAAAAGACTTCAGTGTCCTGGAATCCAAACGGCCTTCTCCCAGCAGTTCTCCCGGCCCTGATTTGAGGAGCATTTTTGTTGGCATAAATAAAACCCTGAAAATGTCATTGAGCTATTGGGTGGAGGGGATGTATACCTGGTCATGTAAGACGGTGTTTTCATGCAGTTTTTATTCAAGGCAAAACATAAACTAGTGAACTGAAAACAGAAAGTGATAAGTAACATAGCTATATTTTCCATGAACATACGGTAGATGTTTCAAATGAGGTATGTCAGCTATTAATTCCCCAGGTGCTGCCTTAGCCTTGATAATAGGATTGTTCTGAGAAGGGATTTCCCATCTCTTGATATTTTGATCTTGGGGTAAATATAAAACTGACTCTTCTCTCTTGAGTCCATGTTAGCAGGAATATTAACAAAGCGTTTTGCCCTGATTGACATGAGAAAGGGTCCAAGAGCAAATCTGATGGGTGTGTCTTTGCTACATTCAGTTACTTTCTCACCTGCAAATCACCAGAAAGCCAAAGACAGGAAAGCCTGTTCTGTTCTTAACTCATGGCAACGTGGTGCTTTAACAGGGGTACCTGGTTCCTCTCACCATGTCCACCTGATACTGACTTCAGCTTACAGGTGATATCAACTTATGGAGTCAAAGCCACAGATTTAAACATCCAGAAAGTATAAGGTAGGGCAAGGGTCAGCCTGAGAGAATAAGATCTAATTTTAGCATGATTAAATGACTTCTGCCTAGGAAATCCTTCCTTCCTTCCTTCTTTCCCTCCCTCCCTCCATCATTCCTTCCTTCCTTCATTCCTTTCTTCCTTCCTTCCTTCTTTCCTTCCTTCCTTTCGAGACAGAGTCTTGTTTAGTCACCCTAGAATTTAGTCCCATGGCATCATAGCTCACAGCAACCTCAAACTCTTGGGCTCAAGTGATCCTCTTGTCTCATCCTCCAGAGTAGCTGTGATTACAGGCACCTGCCACAACCACTAGCTAGGTTTTCTATTTATTTTTATATTTTATTTATTTATTTATTTATTTTTGAGACAGTGTCTCACTATGTCACTATCAGTAGAGTGAGGCAGCATCACAGCTCACAGCAACCTCAAACTCTTGGGCTTAAGCGATTCTCTTGCCTCAGCCTCTCAAGTAGCTGGGACTACAGACACCTGCCACAATGCCCAGCTATTTTTTGTTGTTGTTGTTTTCATTGTTACTTAGCAGGCCCAGGCTGTGTTCAAACACACCAGTCCCAGTGCATGTGGCTGGCACCCTAATCACTGAGCTGTGGGCACCATTTTTCTATTTTAGTAAAGACAGAGTCTTGTGCTTAAACTGGTCTCAAACTCCTGAACTTAAGGAATCCACCTGTCTTGGCCTCCCAGAGTGCTAGGATTACAGGCATGAGCCACGTCTCTGCTTATGTTTTTCATATGTAGGTATTAACTTGGCATGTCACAATGTCATAGCTCTCCAACAGTTTAGAACTTGGACAAAATAGGGGAAAATCATTGAAATACTGATGGACTTAAAATGATTTAATTTTTAGAACATGAACAATTTGGTTTTTGGAGTGTGAACAAAATGTTACAAGTAGCACAGCCGGACACACTGACCTTACCCAAGTCCACTTCAGTGCCTTGGTGGGAAGAAAACACATTTGATGTTTTAAAATACAAAATTTTAGATTTGATGTCAGCTCTGATACAGAATTTTCTAAAATAATGAATAGTGGCTCGGCACCTGTGGCTCAATCGGCTAAGGTGCCAGCCACGTACACCTAAGGTGGCGGGTTCGAATCCCTAGCCCAGGCCGCCAAACAACAATGATGGCTGCAACCAAAAAATGGCCGGGCGTTGTGGTGGGCGTCTGTGGTCCCAGCTACTTGGGAGGTGGAGGCAGGAGACTCGCTTGAGCCCAGGAGTTGGAGGTTGCTATGAGCTGTGATGCCATGGCATTCTACCCATGGGGATAGCTTGAGGCTCCGTCTCAAAAAAAAATAAAAATAAAATAAAATAATGAATAGCATGCATTGCATAATACCAAATAACCAGACGGGAATTCATCTTTACTTGAAGCTTTGGTGATGCTCTTCAAACTTCTAGGAAAAGTGTCTCTCTCTCTTTTTTTTTTTTTTTTTTTTAGTGTCTCATTTTTATTAAGGTGATTTTAAACACAAAGGTAAAAATTGCTCTCAGGGCATGATATCTGGAAAATGATGAGGGGGAAATTGATCTGAAATATTACTGAATTAAGTGTTTAGGTGTATGTAATTATAAATTCTAACAGGTATCCATACACAACAAGTACATATCATCTCTAAGCATCAAAAGATCAGTTTTAGAAATCAGAGGATTTATATGTACCCATATAGCTCAAATACATTTCAAATGGAATATCAATATTTTTTAATGATAAGAAAACAATGCCATTAGTTTTTAGGGTTTTGTTTTTTTTTTTTCAGTTTTTGGCTGGGGCTGGGTTTGAACCCACTACATCCAATATATGAAACCAGTGCCCTGCTCCTTTGAGCCACAGCCGCCACCCAGTTCTTAGGTTTCTTTAAACTTTTAAACTCGAAGTACAATCACACTTCTTTAGTATTAATGTTTTAACATTTAAGCATCATCACGCCAATCGTTTTATTCCTTTTGAATTTTTATTATGTGTAAAGCACCCAACCTGATTTTTCTATTTATAGATTATATTTCACATACCAATTTGATGCTTTAAAATAGGCCGATGTGGGGTTTTATTCATTCTAGGGTTTTATTCTAAAACAAACATTTTCCAGCACCAAAGTTCTAAACTCTAAAGTCTACAGTTTTATACCTTCTTTTCTTTCACCTATTTTAAGAAGGCAGATGGAAGCTTGGAAAAAGCAGCAGTGACCAAATAAGAATCATTGTGCTTAAGCAAAGAACGTCTTTAACTGTTTCCTCATGAGACATTTTGAAACAGAGATCTTGCTACTGGGGCACCAGGGACGGTGCCAGAGGTGACCAGAGAGAAGCCCTAGAAAAGGTCTGTCTTTCTGCAGTTTGCTTCTTTGCAAAGCTCTGTGTGTACCTCCTCCAACTTACTGGAACCTTTTTTACACTTTGCAGTTGTAAATTCTCCACAGCTGTAAGGCATGCTGCTATCATTTTCTTAGTGAATCACCCCAATGACCCCTATTATTCTCCTATTTTATAGATAAGCAAATGAAGGCTCAGAGAGATCTCATGACTTTGCAATGGTTGAGTGAAAACTAAAGCTTAGCCTTATTTCTACAGCTGTGTTGGTATATAGCGTCAAGTACCAAGAGTAGGTACAAATTCAGATTAATTCCAATACATACTTAAGTGATTTAGAAGGTGGTTTACTAAGTACTAAATCTTTTCTCAGTACTAAGCTAGAGAGGAAGTGTCAACAGATTTGTAGATCTGGGAAATTGGTTTCAAAAGCAGGAATCAGGGAATTGCTTCATTCTTTCTTGATGCTACACAGAAAAATGTAGCTCTATGAATTGTCTACAACTGAATCATCTAAATCTTGTTTTAGTAAAAAAGAGAGTTGTTACAGACTTGAATTTGAAACCCTGGTAAAAGTGAGGACATTTGGAAACCAGGAGAAAGGCTAATGGTGAGCAGTTTTTCTAGAACTCCTTTAAATGATATGGGAATACACCACTGAGGGAAGGAAAGAACAGGAAAATAAACACTTCGGTGTCAGCGTGGCCAGGGAAGACAGCCACGCACAAGCCCAGGATCTAGCACAGGTGTGTCTTAACCTTTATTAAGGATCCTGTGAGTCGTAGACTATTTGATGGTTCTTTCCCTGCTTCTCTGGTTGGGCCTCAGCAACCACAATTGACTCCTTCAGTCCTACCCAGGAAGCAGTGGCTATATTGATACAGCCTCTGATTCAGGACTTAATTTCAAGGTGCTTAAAAGTAACTTGAAATTGTTTTTGTTGGCTTTTTTAGGAACTTACTTTCACCTTGACATGCCTGCACTCACTCATTTAGTCCACATCTTTATCAGTATTTCACACGTGAGCCGCCCTCTGTGCAAGGCACTGGAAATAAAGAGGTGGACACTAAGAGTCCTGTAGCTGCTGCCCTCGCGGCGCTTACAGCCTGGTGAAGGGACACCTGGATAAGTGTTCAAAGGAAAGTCCCAGGGAGCTTTGAAAGTCTCCCTTAACAGAGAATTGACCTGATTGGAAAAGTCAGCATCAATTAACCTGAGAGCTGAAGCAGGAAGATGTGGACATTGGGGACTGTGAGGTAAGGGGCAGGATAAAGACCAGGACCAGTATGTGCCGAGGCCGTGTGGCAGGAGGTTGAGTAATGGAGATGAAGAGGGGAGAGCAGTATTGACAAGGTGCAGCGTGACTCTGGAGGCTTGCACCCCAGATCCCCTGGTGCCTCGGCGGCCATGGTAGACATTTTGGTCTTTAGTTTGAAAGTAACAGAAAGTCACTGAAATGTGTCAAGCAGTAGAGTGACATGATCGCATCGGTCCTTGGCATTAATCACTTTGGCTTCAGGATGGAGTACAGACTAAAGAAGGGCCAAAGTTAACACCTACAGATGAGGAAGGGTATGTGCTCTTTTATTTTTTTAAACTCCATCCTTTTAGTTACACTGAACCACTTCATGTTCCTTCTCTTCCTACCGTATCTTCCAACCTCTTGGAAGTTACTGAAATGAACAGAAGTGTTTTGTGTCTTCAAACTTCTTATGGACAACTTAACAGCACATCATCAAAAAGTCTGGCCACCCCCCAAAAAACCATAGTCTTATTGTCTCAATACGATTAGTTCTATGTTCAGGGACACATGGGTTAAGACGTCTTCACCAAGGAGGATGCGACAGGGGAATGCTGTCCAAGTGCGTCCCTTGCCACTTTGCAGCCACAGAAGCTTAGCTGGGAGGGCACAGTCTGCCACTCCCAACCCCAATTAGGTGAAAATCCCCCTTCATGAAGAACGTGAACTCTCTGAAGTATTTGTATTAAGAGTAATGCATGTTGCTTAGGCTGCTAAAGAAATATTGATTTCTGACCCTTAACTGGAATACTTAGCTTTCATTTTTCTTCTTTTTACATAAATTGTGTATATTGTGTTCCCCTCAGGGAGAACTTAAAAGCATTTTGTGTTATGAAGGCTCTGTTCTAAGATCCTGCTGCCTTTGAGATGAGTAAATAGGGTGCTCACTCTCACTGGAACAGACATTTTTTTCTTTTTTAATGTAACAAGGCATACAAGTAATACAGGACTGAATTTGGCCCCAGAACTTTGGAAGTTCCAAGCCAACTTCTTGCGGCCAAATTTAGCTTTCGACTTGCAGCTGATGAGGAGCTTTGGCACATGGGCAATCTAATTTTTGTTCAGTAGAAATCTCCTTGGGTGTTTTTAATATCATTTTAAAATTTGTATTACTAGGTGATGCTTCAGCATTTCTTAGAAATTGGCTGTAAATACTTGTTCAGAGAACAAAGTGCCTTCAAGGTCCTGTGTACTAACCTGCGAGGTATTAGAATGTTTTGGTGCCAACCCATTTCAATATGCTGTAGGAAATGAAATATAGCCAAACAAGGTTTTTATGTTCTGATTATTCCTTTTTCCTGTTATTAGCCAGAGGCAGGTAAATCAACTTTACACCCTCCCATCCCACCCTCACCCCCATTTTATTTTTATCAACCCCATAGGAAGTTTCTGAGTCTCTTTTGCCTATTGTTCGAACACATATAATGGGAAAATTAAAACTTCTGAGTGTTTCTTATCTATTGGAGATATGTTGCTTTAAACACATTTAATATTACTAATTAATTCAATTACACGTACTGTAGTTGCCCTGACCCATTTTCCATTATCTGCTCTAATGTGACACAGTGCCCCCCCACAGCCATCCTAGCCTGAAGCTTTAATTGCTTTCCCCTAAGCCTCAGCTCATGTTTGATTTATCTGATTTCTTTGTATAAAGATTCTCTAGTTTACGATGTGTACACAAGTCATTAAATTGGTGTTGATGTTTATGCAGTGAACTTGCCAACCGGTTATAGCAGACATCCCTTTATGAATTTATGATGGGGCAATAAAGACAAGTGTCAGAAGCCCCTTGCCTGGAAGAGAATCACTTTCTTTGTGTGTGGGGGGGATAGTGATATGGACACTTCCCCTAATTTGTATAGCAAAAGATAATGCTGAAATCTGGATTTTTTCAAATTGTGGGCATTGTGTTAATCTCTTACGGGGTGTATGTGTGTGTGTCTGAGAAAGAGATACACATGATGGTGTCTGCGCTTTGATACAAAACTCTCTTATATTTAAGAATTTTAACCAGGGACTCATTCTTTGTAAACATGACTGGATATATATCTAGATTTTTATAGAGTCAATGATCTCGAATTCTCCACCTATTAACAAATAAGTGAAATACTAGCAGAACAGAGCCCTGGGTCATTTTATTACATTTGTACTTTTTTTTTTTCTTTGCAGTAATGAGCCAAAAAAGACAAAACATTTTTCTGGAGTATTAAGTCATAAGTAGCTAAAATTTGCATTTTTTGACTATAGGATAATCTTCAAAAATTATAACAGTGAGTTTGATCTACTAACAAAGAGCAGACGCAAGTCTTCCTGACTGAGGGCACAAACACACGAACTTAAAAATAGCCGTGTCCGAGGAGTGTTAGAGCTTCTTCCTGTGTGCACACGCCGGTTTGGTGATCTTTGCCCTTTTCGCTTCGCAATTAATATGTGAAATTAGACATCAAAAAAGTCGGTTCTTCATTTTTCACATACACCAGAGGGCACTTCTTTCTAAGTATTATTTATTTCAGATTTTCCTGCATAAGGTTGCTTTCATAGAAATACCTACCAATAACCAAAGAATTAAGATGAAAATGTGCAAACTCAGAAACGTAGGAAGAGCGAGCCAAGTAAGGAAAAAACACTTTCATATTGGAAGAAAAGGATGGACGAGCAGGGAGGTGGAGAGAAGGAAGGAAGGAAGGTGTTCCAGATGGTTTTGAAATTTGTGCAGTCGAGGAGAAGATTCTCAAATGTCATGTGGTTTTCTGAAGAGACAAAAACAGGACTTTAATGTTGATGACAGAGTAGATAAACTGGAAGTGAGATAGTGAAATTCATTTTTATCTACATTTCCTCTCACTTCTCACCCTTTGTGGAGGCTCTTTTTCTTCATACTGAGAAAATTCAGATAATTGAATGGAGTTAAATAGGCAGCTAAGAGAAGAAATACAACAATGTCTAATTAGCAAGGTTGTGGCTGATGAGGACTTCACATATTTGCTACTGCGTTCAAATGAAATACAGACTATTCTGAAATGCCTTCAGCAAAACATTAAAATAAAAAGTAAATGATGGCAAGTTCACATTTCAATATGAGAAAACAAATTAGGGGGGACTGGTTTTGACCTGTACCAATCATCTATTCAATCAATATGTTTTCACTGAGATCCTCCACCATCAAGGTTGAATTAGCTACATGCGGAACAAAGAGTCACATGAAATATGGCTCCTTTTGTTGAGGATCTTACTCCCTGACCCCCCAGTATCTATAATGCAAATACTATCATGTAGATTTCTCCTACATGAAAAACACAAATGCAGTGTGACCCACATGTCAGCTGACTCCTTTGACTGCAGAAAGTGAATCTCTTTAAAACCAGCACAAACGTGATGCAAACCAAGTTCAGCCCCTTCATCAGCTTCCTGGAGAAATCTAATCATATCAAGGATTTTGTGAATTCTGTAGTTTCATTGAAGGTGTTTTAGTGTCGTGGAGAAGTGTTGCATTACACAACATACAATGTCACTTGAAAAATTACCTTTATGCCGTCTCTTCCTGGACCTGCTTCTCTAACATCAGTCCTTTCTCTACCTCTCCTCTTAGGCAGCTCTCAATACACATTCTCAGCCATTTCAGCTGAGTAGCTTCCTGCCTTGAAAAGATACTTGGCTGTCTTTAGACACACACCCCTGGAAGATTTCTTTTAAACCCTATTTTTCAACCCTAAATTTATTAAAGATCCTTTTCAATAGAGCTGATCCTTCCTACACAGAAATTCCTAACCTGCTTCTAAAAAAAACAAAAATAAAATTGTCCATATGATTTTTAGATGTGCAGTGAAAGAAAGAAGCACTTCAAAGTAATGATCCAAGAAGCCTGATCTTGAAGAATGGCATATCGATAAGGTCAGGATTTGTTATGCTGCTTTGACAAAGAGCACCGGAAATCTCAGTGGCGTAACCCAGTAAGAGTTTATTTCTTGAGCACACAAAATCAGGGGTGAGTTCAGGCTACTCTCTAAGGCAGCTGTCCTCCATATGCAAGCTCACCACCATGTTCCATCTCCCTTCTGGCACCTTTATCTTAACATCAGCCAAGGAGAAGGCCACAGGAGCTCAAAGAAGTATAGGCTGAATTCTTCAGCCCCCAAACAGCACACCCACTCTCAGTAATGGTCATTTATTTGCCTAGGACCCAGTCAAATAGTCTTGCCTAGTTCATGGAGAGGAGCAGTGAGGAGGGGCTGGGCAACATAATCTTTCATGCATGTAAAAGGAGGAGGAATAATAGTCAGCATTTGAATATTTGCAAGATGGGGAGTGTTTTGACAGCAAGGATAGTATTTTATATTTCTGTTGCAGGATAGTGAGGTGTAAATTTGCAAAGATAGTTTGGGCCCCTATTATGAAAGGCCTTAGAATAAATACAGGCCAAGAACCTGTTGTATTGGTGACATGGAGCCATATAAGTTTGGGGAAGGGTGTGAATGATTCATTGGCTGTCTTGTGTACTTCCTGGTGGTGATTCATGGAGCTGAACTGTCAAATTAGAGGCACAAGATCAATTGAAGATTTTATTCCAAATCAGCTTAGTAAGGGGAACCTCCTACCTTCTGGTATTCTTGGGGAAAACACAGAGGCCACTGTCCCAATTTATCTCCTCCACCTCAGTCGAAGATTCTTTTTGCACTCTCTCTCACATTAGTCAACCAAAATGCCTTTTAAAAACCTTGAATGATGCTCATGGTCAAAAGCATTCACTAGGGCTTCTAAGACCCACTCACTGATAAATAAGATGCTGAATAGCCACATGTCGCAGAAAACATTTGTGTTTAGAAACACTGGTGATACTCATGAGCATTTAAGAGGGGTGGGGTGTTGGAAACCGGGTTTGTTGGGACGACAGGATTGATACAGAAAACTCCCGTTACATGGCAGAGCAATGGAAATAATGGATGATGCTGAATTATGGCTATATTTACCCGGTATGAATAAATAAATAGCTACTATTTATTATGTGCTTAATTACTATGTGCCAGACACCATGTCAGTACTTAAATCTTTGAACATGACCCACCGGCCCAGGATGGCTTGGCACTGGCTACCCTGCCAGCCCCATCCTTCTACTCAGCCTCCCTCCTGCTGCCATAGAGCTCTGGGCTCCTTGCCTCGGGGCTCCATGCCATTCCTTTCTCCTAGCTGGCTCTGACTTCACTCAAGTCTCTGTTCAAATGTCACCTTCTCAAAACGTTCTCCCTGGCCACCCTACCTAAGAGAGCAGCATCCGTAGTCACTTTTGGTCTCCATACAGGGCCTTATTTTTCTTCATAAAACCTATCACCACCAGATTATGTATTTCTTAATTTATTGCCTGCATCTCTCATCAAAATGTAAGTTCCATGAGGTTAGAGATTTGTCTCCCCTGCAATGGTGCCAGGCACTCAATAACTATTTATTCAATGAATAACTGACTTATTTAAACCTCATAAAGACTCCTGCAATGTAGGCACCCTTTTCTGTCCTATTTTATAAGTGAAAAACCCACGTCCTATGGTGGTTTCAGTTCTCTCTTCAAGGTTTCATGAGTAGAATTCTACAAAGCCAAGGATAAAAGCCACTGCCTGATCCCAGAGCACCTCCTTTTAGCCACAGTGCTCTTCTGATGAGGCTATACTAAGATCCTGGTAATTGAAAGTTGGTATAGGCTCAGCGCCTGTGGCTCAATCGGCTAAGGCGCCAGCCACATACACCTAAGGTGGCGGGTTCGAATCCCCAGCCCGGCCCGCCAAACAACAATGATGGCTGCAACCAAAAAATGGCCAGGCGTTGTGGTGGGCGCCTGTGGTCCCAGCTACTTGGGAGGTGGAGGCAGGAGACTCGCTTGAGCCCAGGAGTTGGAGGTTGCTATGAGCTGTGATG
>CAUYQV010113061.1:0-27223 GCA_963574575.1 Galagoides demidoff
GCAACCAAAAAATGGCTGGGCGCTTGGGAGGTGGAGGCAGGAGACTCGCTTGAGCTCAGGAGTTGGAGGTTGCTATGAGCTGTGATGCCATGGCACTCTACCCAGGGGGATAGCTTGAGGCTCCGTCTCAAAAAAAAAAAAAAAAACACATGAGTTTTTCTATCTTAAGGGGGCGTCAGGAGCCATGAGGAGTCAAGACTCCTTGCAGCATCAGCATTCTCAGTCCTCCTTTTAGAGGACACAGTTTGCGCTTTTTTAATAAAATTAAATATTCTTGAATATTTTATTCATTTTGATAATGGTATAAATACAATTATTTTCTTTCTTTCTTTTTTTTTTTTTTTTGGCCTGGGCTGGGTTTGAACCCTCCACCTCTGGTATATGGAGCCAGTGCCCTACTCCTTTGAACCACAGGTACCGCGCTAAAATTATTTTCTTAATTTCATTTTTAGATTGCCCATTGCAGGTTGATAGAAACACAGCTGATTTTTGTATGTTGATCTTATAGCCCCAGATCTTGCTGGGTGGAATTAGATCTTGAAGCTAGTCCCCCACGTTCTCTGGGCCTCTCCACTCTATGGGACGATGCGGGGTGCAGGAAGGTGTTGGAAAGCACAAGCCCACACTCGGCTAGACCTCCCAATAGAGGCTCCTTTTCTCATTGAATACAAATCAGCATTAATTATTCCACAAGCCCTGCGTACAACATGAGGCAGGGCCCAAAGGCTGCTGCCCAGGCAAAGCAATGCTTCCAGAAAAGAGAGCAACAGAGCACCTGTCAAGGGGGTACGAAACCAGTGTCCAGGGTCGGAGTGGTGTAGAAAGCATTTGTGAACTTACAGGAGGATAAAATGTATCCTTAGAAATCACCAGCTCAGGACTTTCATTTGATTAACTAAGAGAGAGAAAACTCATACACATTAGGTAGAAAAGGTCTAGAATTAGGGAAATCAATATTCAATTCACATCATTCTTTTCTATAAAGAATTTTCCTTTAGCATTGAATAAATAGTGGGCCAAGTGGAGACAATCACGCCACTGTACTCAGGTGGTGCTGACCACTCACTGGTGCCTGAAAGGAACAACAAGTGACGCAAGCCCTCCGTATGCACTCGGCATTTGGATGTTTCAGTGAGGACAAGTGAGGCCATGCTGTGAGGAGACCCCAAGATCTCAGGGCTTCCAATAACAAAGACACCTCTCTTTCTCATGTGCAGACATCATAGGTCACATGAGGTGGGGGTTTCTGCTCATCAAAGGTATCTAAGGATCTGTGATGACAAGTTTCATCTAAAATGATAGTGGATTCTTTCCAACAGCTGTTTCTAAACCACAGCTAAAGGGGCGCAGTCAGTCACACACCATCCTGTGTGGCTTCTCACAGGCAGTGATACGTGATACTCTGCTCACGCTTCAGGGGTCAAAGAAAGTCCCATGACCTTATCTAATTCAAAGAGGTTCCGCCCCAATATGTCCCCAAAAGCATGTTTGTGACTAGTTCCAATGACTGTTAAAAGTCACTGTCCTGTCCTAAATATTTAATCCCCATTTTTTCCTACATTTGTTTTCCAAGAGAGACAACTGAGAAACTCCCTAAAGATGACACCAGAAAACCAGGAATCCAAGGGCAGCAGTGGCTGGGGTAGTGCTGTCCGTTCTCTGCCCTGGGCCCTGGTCTTCACGCTGATTTTGTTCACTGGGATCACCAGGCTCTCAGGCACCGTCTGTGGCTGGAAGAGGAACCAGAATTCAAGATCACTTGTGACTAAGGCCCTAGTTGGGGGGCTTTGGTCTCTAAAAATCCCTTGCAGTCTGATTTTCAGTTGGAACTTTTCTCCAGCTCTTTTCAGAGCCACCAAAGAAAATTAGCTCAGTGTCAGAATGTGGATACAGAAAGTCCCCAAAGAGTGAGAAATCAGCCCGCCCACCTTCAGGGGTTTATGGGCTTAGTTTTTGAGCTGGGAGCCCCCAGACACCAAAGCCAGTTTGCCACTGGCTGTGAATTGAGCTCAGTGGAGATAGCCGGTGGCTCCCGCATCCCTGTCCCCTCCACCTCTCTGCGCCTCCATCAGGGTGGGAAGAGAAGGCAGTGCCAGGGACTGAGAGTCCCACCTGTTCCCCATCTGGCCATGTGGTACTAGGCTCCCTGCTCACACACCAATCAGCACCCACCTCAGGTCAACAACTAACTCTGTTTTCCAACTTTTCTCCTGAAGGATGAAGCAATAATGCTCCTCCTCTGGGTAGAATGATTTTCTGGGTTAGGTCATTGTTTGCAGGATGACTTTAGCTGATATCACCAGATTCATAATCTGGACAGGACCAGATCCCTGCCCCATGTGACTAGATATGATACGCAAGCAATAAAAGCAAAGATTCCTTTAGTTTCTTAAAATCCCTTAAGTGTGGAAACAGAATCATCACCATGGGTGATGGGGGAAGCCAGAGCTCACTGTTCTTCATGTGGCTACAACATGCTTTCAGAGGAAAGCAGGACTTTTATATTCCAGGCTTAATATGATTCACTGATTTAAGTGCTCAGCAGAATGAGTCTAAGTGTTAGAAAAATTCAAGCCCTGTTGAAGGAAGAGGATGTTTTCTCATAAAGCACTGAGTTATCCTGGCTCCTTAAATTGGCTGAGAACAAATGAGGGATGTTCTGCCAATTCCCCTTTAGCAGTTCATAAAAACCTGAGCGTGCATAATAAAAGCTACACTTACAGTGCACACTTGAGTTTCCAAAGTGCTCACAGGTTTATTATTTCAATTGTGGTTCCTAACCACTGTTATGCAAATGAGGAAACCCCGGGTAAGTGATTTTCCCAAGGTCAAAGCTGATCAGGGTTAAACACGGGTCCAGAGTCTCTGAAAATCCCCCCCCCTTGCTGGGTCCTTCCCTGGAGTTCTTTCTCCTGTGGCAGAATATTGAGTGGAGACCCATGAGAGTCCAAAGGTGGGGACAGATGATGTAAGCCCCCAGACTCAATTCAAGCACCACTTTGAGAGTCCGAACATCGCTGCAAAAGCATGAGGAGTCTATTTAAGCTCAGAGCCTGGGCTGCCCTTTTAAGAAAAAGTGGGAACAGCCCTTACGGACTATCCAGAATGTCCCTTTATACCCTTCCCTCTTCCCTCCCATTAGTCCATCCCACCCCGTCCCCTTATTGGTAGGTAAACCATGTCTGTCCCAAACTGACAGGTACAGGGTGGTCGTGTTCTGGGCTGATTGGCTCAGGGACAAATTCTCTTTGTCTCAGGTGAGTGAATAAGAAGAAAAGGATAAACGTTGTGCAAAGGGGGCAAGTGTGGCATGTGCATAGTAGAGTGGCTAGTGCAAAGAGGGTGGGGTGAGTGCACAAGGGGGCAAGTGGAGCGTGTGCATAGTACAGTGGTGAGTGCAAAGAGGGGAGGGGGTCAAGATGTGGGCTGAGTGCACAAGGGAGCTTGCCCAACACCCAGGTATGCGATAAGGTCCTTGGTATGAGGTGGCTTGTTGTTCTGAGTAAACAACAAAAAGGAGTTAGTTTGATTTGAGTTAGTTTGGCTCTCACATATGTTAGCCCACCACCATGGTACTATTAAGGCCTGAGTAGAGAACCCAAGAAAAGTCACAGTCCCTAAACCCTTAGTGCTAAAAAGTAATTAATATCGGCACCTACAGAAACAAGCTGATATTGAGAACCCAAATTAAAAATATATTGAAATCTCAAAAGGGGGGAATGAGAGAAGATACCAGAGAGGGACAAGGTCCGGGAGAACAGGTCTTCTCAGGGAGACCACGAGGATGCTCCTGCAGGGCCCTCTCCATGGTGACTCAGCTCTTGGGAATTTATAGGCTTAACTTCCTGGAACCTGGAAATTTCCAAGTTCTGTGAAATCCTATAGTTCTGTGGGGGCTGGAGTAGCATCTCCTGCTTGATTCAAACTGGCCAATGGGAAGGGTACCTGTGGGGTGGAACTTTTTGACTGTCACTAAAAAGGGACAGACCAATTCAGTCAAGGAGCACAGCCATTTGGAAATCTTCTATGCTGTAAGCTCCCAGTCAATGAATAAAGCCCTTCCTCTTATAACTATGGTGTTTGGGTGCTCTTTCTCCCCACTGGGCCTCGTCTTCCTGCAACAGTAAAAGTGTTGCCCAGAGAAATCATCCCATTGTTTATGTTATCACTCTGGTTTACGTTTGGCAATGAGCAAGCTTTCATCACAGAAATAATGTAAATAATAACTAAAACTTTGACTACCACCTGGAAACTATATGTAACATATAAGCTTCAAAGCTTGGGCAGAATAGAATACATGAACAGGGTCATAAGAGCAGGAATCAGTAAACTCTCCCAGGAAACAAAGCTTAATTGGATATAGGCCTTGCCACTGATCTTGTTCAAACAGGCCTCCACCAATCCTCTACAATTTAACATAGATTCCCAAAACAACTAAGACAGACTGAATTAAACAAGTAACTGAAAGCCCTGGAAAGAGAAACAAAGAAGATCTCCACTTGATTAATTAACTGTGTTCTGTTTAGTCTTTTGTGTCTGTACACCCTTTCTCTCAAAAAAGAAAAAAAAATCAAGCCTAGGTCAAACATTGCAACCAGTACCCCTCAAACCAAAGTAGAAAAACCCTACCCCATTATCCAGAGCACACCTACAGCCATGAAGATGAAAAAGATCATTGCCTAGATCCATCACAACAGACTAAAGAGAACTGTGAAACAAGTCCAGCTAACCCCTTCAAGGTAAATTTTCAGATGGTCAACATGCCCTGCTTCAGCCACATACAGGGAGCTGGCTGATCAATGCATATCTAAAGCTTGAGTAAATTTCCTCCTGAGACTCGTCTTAATTAGACTTTGGACCTTACACTTTGGGAAAAGAGAAAAAAAATGCAATCTGTGCAACCACACCACTAAGATAGACTCTTAACTAACCTATTCCCAGGAATGGGAAAATGATTAAATTGGGTGTGAAAAATGTACTTAGATCTATTCTTCTCTACTTATTCATTCTTATTCTAATTTATGTTCTTATATCTCTTTTCAAACATCTTATTAATAAATTACTAACCTATTCTATCTCTCCACACTTACCAACTCAGCTCTCAATGTGTGAAACTTTTAGGGAAGTTCCAAACGAGGGGAATGAAGGAGATAAGGAAGTTTCAACTCAAAATATGATTCTTTGGTATAAAGAATATTTTAAATTAAAGGCCAGTTTTGATCAGAAAGCACTGGCCTCTCTATGGAACCTGAGTAACCTGGGAAAAGGCTTCTGACCTTTTTATCACATGCTAGTAGACCTAGCTAGAAGGTCATTTGAAGCACAATACCTGTTTCAGGTTTAATTTACAAATCAATCTTTTTCCCTCCATCATCCTGTTCCCCACCCCCAGCAACCTCTTGCTACAGTATACTTTCCAGTTTCTCTCTCGTTCCCTTTTAAAACGTGTCTTTAAAAACCACTATTTCTGAGACTTTGGGAAATCATTCTTGTGGTTCCCCATGTGCATGGTACTTTGAAATAAACCTTTCCAAATATTAATCTAGCACAACTGTGAGCTGATCTTTTCAGTGAACAAACCTAGGGGAAAAGGGCAAGTTTTGCCATAGAGAGGACAAAAGTGACTCCATTTTGTAAAAAACCTGCCACTGAGTAGCCTGTGGAAAGTCTCCACCTATAGAAAGCCCCAGTCCCAGGAAATTGCACAAATTCCATGAAACCCTTAGAATACCCCTCCTGGAACCCAGTCAATCAGACCAACCCCTGCAACCTCTGGTAGCAATGTTCACCTGCTAGATTTTATTCTATACCATAATATGCAACCCTTATAAAGAAAACAAACTATAGCAAAGCAGGGCTCTCAGCCAAGACCTGCCTGTTGTGTTGGGTCCCTGAGAGCCCAGGCTTGAGCTTGAATAAAGACTCTTTGTTTTTGCATTGGACTGGGCTCCCTGGTGGTTTTGGGGGACTTTGTGATCTGGGCATAACATCATGATCCCTTCAATATATAGACATATAAGTTAGACTTTAGTACTGTACGGATTCCTTCTAGTGTAGCCAATGGGAAATCCCGCACTGCCTGATTATCTAGGAGTCCTTGGGCTAGTGAGTTGAGTGATCTTTTTGAGCCTTAAGGATTTTGCAGTTTCTTAGCCATTAGTCTTAGAGTCAGGGAGACACCACTAGTCACACTTCTTTTGTAATATAGTCTGTGGAATGGAACAAGTATTCGCAGAAATGATTTGCAATGCTACTTCTGAGGTGGTCATCCCAAAATATGTTAGTGACATATACTTTGAGGTAAAGGTTTTTAAATTTGTTTCTTTAGTACCCACTTTGAAATTAAAAGATTTTACCTATTAAAACTTGATATGTTATCTCTGGAGTAAAAAGCAAAAAGAAAGAAAAAAATGGAGCGAATATTACTGATAGAATTGAGTTACTGACCCATCCAGAAAATGTCCGTTTCCTGGAAAGCATGTCCCTCATAGGAAATAGTGAAAAGACCAATCCAAGCACCCCTAACCTTGTCCCACATACATGCCCAGGTAAAACTATGGACAGACCAATCCAGCAGTCATAATCCTTTAAATTCCTATCAGACATAACCCACTGGTGGATTTCTCTCTAGTCAGGAATCTCATCCCACCTGCACTCCAGGTGGAATAAAAGCCACTTCAATTGTATGAATTGGATCTCTGTTTTCATCTCTCCTCTTGTAATGATTTTATCCTTGGGTCTGGAACCTTTCATATGGTGCCTATGATTCCCTGGGGAAAATCCCCTTTGTGGACCTGAAAATACTCCCCACTGAACCTAACTAAACAAAACTTATTCCTGGCAGACGAAGGAAACAGTGCACTCACTGACCTTCACTACCATTCATAGTCTTCATACTGAAGTGAGCCTTAATCTAAAAACTTCTTCCGCATTTCTTTCCTCTTCCTGTTCCTACTCTACTTCTTCCTCTCCCACCCCTCTTTTTCTATTCTTCCATATTTTTATATGATCTCATGGGTCCTTTTACACACACAAACACACACACGGATGCTGACTTCCTTCTCCTCCCATTTTTCCCTCTTGGTGCTGTACTATGGGCCCAAGTCCCTCTGGCTGGTTAAGGTCATGTACAGAGGCTAAACCCTCTTTTGACTGAAGTCAGAAGTGGAGAGTCCAGGTACTCTCCCAACACCAGCCTTGCCAGCCCTATCGTGGTTCTGGATTGTTTTTGGTTGTTCAGTGAACTGGGTTAACTCATCTAGAATCTTTCCTGAGGTCTACATTCAGCTGGCAACCATACACAGAGGGAACCCTCTCTCGTGCAGTCTCAGTTTTTTTATTGCAGTCTTGGTTCTTTTATTGGTTCTTTTGTTTCTTTTTTTTTTCCTTCAAAAGTTCCCTTTACTTTCTGCTCACATCCTCTTCATGTTACCTTTAATTGGATTTACTTTTTTCCTCCAGTTTTTACTACAGGCACCACTTAGTCACGTCCCACTTCTTCACCTCTAAGCTGTCTTCTAACTAACTTCAAACCTCTATGTCTTTACTCTTGAGAGGGGATTCCCAAAAGGATGAGGTCTAGGAGAATAGGTCTTCTCAAGGATACCACAAGTATACACCTGCAGGGTCCTCTCCATGGTGACTCAGCTCTTGTGTATTTCTAAATTTAACTTCCTGGAACTTGAAAATTTTCAAGTTCTGTGACATCCTGTAGTTTTGTAGGGGCTGGAATAGCATCTCCCACTTGATTCAAACTGTCCAATGAAAAGGGTACCTGTGGGGTGGAACTTTTTGACTGTTGATAAAAAGGAAAAGACCAAGCCAGTTGAGGAGTGAGGCTGTTTATAATTCTTCTATGCAGTAAGCTCCCTTCCTCTTATAAATGTGTTGTTTGGGTGCTCTTTCTCTCCACTGGGCCTCACATTCCTGCAACATTTTGGGTTCCCTGACTGGGAAGCGAGATCACCTTTGGGGAGAACACACACCTGGTAGTTGTTGCCAATCCTCTGGACACTCATGTGGGAGTCCCTGATTGGCCTGGGTGACATGAACCACTGAGCATGCAAGGGAAGCAGATTGACCTACTCGTGTAGATGCCTCATGTAGGCTGAGAAAGGACCCCATTGGCAGGTCTTCAAGGAGTCAAACACCAGGAAGAATTTGCATGCAGGAACACAGGGAGATGTCTAAGGCAAGGTAAGAACAATCTGGGGGTTCCACTACAGTTTTAGTGAAAGAAGGAGCCTGATCAACTACTTAGGTGTAAATCACTGGCAGGTCTATTGAGAGATATGACTGAGAGAGCTCTGAAGATGGAGTTGGAACTCTCTTCACAGGGCCTAGGGTAGTGTTAGTTTGCCTCCTATGGCTACTTGGCAGCTCAAGTGGGAAATTGAGGCTTCCCAGGTTAATAAATGTGTTGGAATTGTGTGTGTGTGAGGGCTTGGAAACTGACTGAGATGGGTAACAGTAGGTGGGGTTTCGCCCATCCCCCCATTCATGGGATGAAACAAATGTGTGAGTGTGCCCTTCTTCCCTGCTTCAAATTTGCCTCCTGGCTATTCTGAGAGAAACTGGAACTTCTAGGTTTTCTGCTTTCTATCTTTGGCAGCAGCCACGTGGTGATGTGGGACTTTGGGGGAAAATGAAAAGACATTAGAAAGGATGACTCTGTTGTGGTTTTGTTACTGGAATTTCTACGGTCTTTGGTCTCAGAAATTTGAGAATTGAGCCTGCAGGCCACAGATCAGTGACAAAATGGGATTTTGTTGGACTGAGGGGGCATGCAGAGGGAGTGGAGAGTACCAGAGCTATTGTTAGAGGGGCTGTGCCTTGGAAAGTGTTGTGGTTCAGGCAGTCCAGTGAGCTCTGGTTGGCCCTTGCAAATATGGGGGAGAGAGAATAAATCTCATGCTGGGCAGGGATGTATCCATATCAGCAACAGGTCTCCAAGTTGAACAGCCTCTGGAAGAGTGAAAGAGGCCCAGGTCAGAGGTATTGTGTCTAGGAGTAAATAATTTGCCCTGAGAGATATTTTGGCCAGGACTTCATAGATGGAAAAATACCTTTACAAAATGAATGGGTGTTCTAGCAAATGAATGAATGCAGCCCCGCACCTTGGACAAGATTATTAGGTCTTTGCTGTGGAAAGGAATAGGGTGTGTGCTCCTTAGTCAGGGTGGAGCCATCAAGAATGTTTGGAACTGCTTTGTTCATGACTTTGCTAGGGCTCAGAGAGTATGGCCTGCAACATGGTAGTGATTGGAAATGGGAGTCTGATGTCTGAGCTCATCTGAACATGAAAAATGGGGGTTCTCTATCCATCCCTGAGTGGGAAAATCCTGTATCAATTTTATATCTCATAAAATGTCTCTCATTTGTAAAATGTAATAATTTGGTTGTTTAAATTGTTGGGGAAACGGAGTCTTTGTCAAAGGATAAGATTCTTGCCTTTTAAACCTTCAAATTATCAGTTTGGCAGAGTGAATGGGTGATTTCATAGTAAACTGGGATCCTGTTTTGTGGGAAGTGAGTTTTTGAGAGTAAGAGAAATAGACAGAAAACAGAATGGCATTGTGTAAAGAAAAAATCTTGTGTGATAAATTTTCTTCTGAAACAGAATGGTTGTGTAAGAAAGTGAAAGGCAGTGCAAGAGTTAAAGAAAGTTTAGAATGTTTGTAGATTGTCTCTGAAGATTAAATGAAGCTCATAAAAGAGAATTTGTGAAAGAAATTACATGTGATCCAGTTAACTATGTATTTCCTTTAAAATCTTTTGGCTTGTAATTTTGTTTAAACAAATGTTTTAGGCCTTTGATATGTGACAAAACTTCCAAAATCAAAACTCTAAATTTGGGGCTTGGTGCCCATAGCACAGTGGTTGCAGCATCAGCCACATGCACTGAGACTGGTGGGTTGGAACTCAGCTCAGGCTAACCAAAAAACAAACAAACAAACAAACAAACAAACAAAAAAACAATTCTAAATTTGATCTTCTTGAAATATTAAGACCAGTGAAAGTCATAAGAAAACAAATTAAATATATTCGATTTATTAAAAATGTACAGGAAACATCATCAAATATTAAATGGTAATTAATCTTGTATGGGTTATGGTTACATACATGTTCCAATATTATAAAGCATTTGTCTGTCCTCACCTATAAAGCATTGGTGTGTCCTAACATATAAGACATTGGTCTATCCTACAATATATTGTTGGTAATAATTTTAATTCTTCTAAAAAAAGAAAGTGTTTTTTATGTAACTGGCCAAGTCCAAAGTTTATCCTAAAAAGAAAAATAAATATTAAGAGAAACTGATGAATTCTCTGGAATTCAAATTCTTGATATCTTTGGAGATTGAGTACCTTTGGACTAAAAGCAGACTTTTAGAACTTTCATTGTGTTGTAACCCAGCCCTATTTCCCCTGCCCACTTCTGTTCCCCAGTCCTCACCTGTTCCCCCCGCCCTCTCCAACCCATTTCCCTCCTCCTCCCTTCTCCCCGCAGAGTCGACTCTAGGAACAAGGCAAATCCCTCCTCTCCCCAAGGTGGCCAAGAACGTGCTTCCCAGCCACATTCTCAGGCCCCCTTCTTCGCCCTAGGGTTTCCAGGAACAAACTTCGGGTACAAGGATAAAAGTCCCAAGTTTCACAAAACCCCCATGTTCTCAGTAGATGAACAATGGTGGAAAACTCACTGAGATTTGACTAATTACTGTTGTATAACCATAACCATTGTGATATGAAATGTATCCATTGTCAACTGAAACTGTATTAATTATTGGTCCATTGTTGTATCTATGACTACCTGAGTTGTAACCCCCCTTAACCAGCCACGTTTCACTTCTGTAATATGCTTACACAAAGCCTATAAAAGGTAACTCACACTCTCACTGGGTGCTGACTGTCTCTTGGAGCAGCAGCCCCTGCAGCAGGTAAAATAAATTACCAATTAATTAACCTAAGTGGGAGTCCGAGTCTATTTTTCCAGGTCCCCCAAGTTATTTCAATTGCAAAGTTAACATGTCTATGAGTATTGCTAACCTAACTTCGAACATAATAGTAATCAGTTATCTGCAACTGGGCTAGTCTGTTATGACTTTTTGTTCAAAATATTGTTGATTCTGTCTATGTTCTGTTTTCTAGAAGTCAAGAAAATCGTTTTCTGTCTTTTGAGCTATTTGTAGCTTTTCAAGCAATGTATGTACTTATGAGCAGATTGTGAAACATATACTTTTTTCTCTCTTCTTGATTTCTCCAGAATTTGAAAGCCATTTGTAAGTATTCTTAATTTCTGACAATACAGTTATTTGCATAAGTTCAGTAAGAATCTGATAAAGGCACTGGTTATTTTACCAAGACTTTGGCTGGAATAGCATTTTCAGAGGTGTCTAGACTATTAAGGAATTCAGGTTGACTTCATAAGGCCTATAAAAAAAGCCCTTTGGAAAACTGGCCAGACAATCATCAGTAACATTTCCTGATCTCTGTTAAGTAATGAAGGTCGCTTGCTGAAGGGTCTGGGAATCGAAATGTGCTTAGGGACCTCAAGAGAAGAAGAATTTACCCAATACATACAGGGATCTAATGGCACAGATGTAATCTGGGCTCTGAAAGTCTTTCATGAAAGCCCAACCTGAGATTCCTTATAAAAGGTTCCAGCAAAGCCAATTTTAAAGGCAAGAGCCTAGATGGCCAATAATTATTCTTATTGTACTTTATGCAAATAATCAGATCCAGTATACTGAAGGTACAGTTTATTTTGGCAACTAAGTTAGCTCTGCTATAATTTGTCTTTAGTAAAGATAGAAATTGGAGAGAGAAAATGATTCAAAGAGAAAAGAGGTTGTAGCCCACCTGTATTAGTTCCCAGCCTTGCCTGTACTGTCAAATCATAAAGTGAGACATGATCATTTTACCTCCTTAACGTTTACATGGATGGAGCTGGAGAATATTCTTCTTAGCAAAGTATCTCAAGAATGGAAGAAAAAGTATCCAATGTACTCAACCCTATTATGAAACTAATTTATAGCTTTCATAGGAAACCTATAACCCAATTTTAGCCCAAGAATAAGGGGAAAGGGGGGGGAAGAGGAGGGGGGAGGATGGATGGAGGGAGAGTGATTGGTGAGATAATGTCTATGGTGTATCCTATGGTGGTACATGTAGAATATAAATGTCTTAACACAATAACTAAGAAAATGACATGAAGGCTATGTTAACCAGATAGATGAAAGTATTGGAAACTGTATATTGAGACAACACACCATATCCCATGACAGTATTAATGTACACAGCTATGATTTAATAAAAAAAGAAAGAAAGAGAGACATAACCATTTTACTAAATCAATCTGTTAAATGGGACTAAGAGACTAGCCAAAGAGTATAGAATTACATACAGTAGTTATTTTTCTCTGAAGCCTTAAGACTCAACAAAGATCACCTGTTGGCTACACTGGAAAAATTTGTGCAGTATTAAATGTTATCTACTGTGTCTATATAGATACCTCAAGAAAAATTAAAACCTAAAATGAGAGTTTCCCAGTAAATGGTGTAACTGTAACACTGTATCCTACTATACCTAATCCATATACTCTGCTGAGTCTGCTGCCAGGAGAAGCAAAGTTGCCTACTTGCCTGGACTTAAAAGATGCTTTTTTCAGTATAAATCTGGCTCTGGGAGCCAGCTGCTGTTTGCTTTCCAGTGGGAGAGATAAAACATGGAAACTGCAATCCAGTACACATGGACCAGGTTGCCATAAAGGTTCAAAATATCCACAATTTTTGGAAAAGCGCTGGCTCATGATCTCCAGAAATTCCTGGCTGAAGAATTAAAATGTGTGTTGCTCCAATATGTCAATGACCTCCTTTTAATGCACCCTACCCAGGAGGGCTGCACCAATGTACAACCTGTCTTTTATGACATCTAGAGGTATGTGGCTATAAAGTGTCCAAACGAAAGACCCAGATTTGCCAACAGCAAGTAAGTTATCTCAGATTTACTATCCAGCAGGGGTGGAAGTATCTAGGCATGGATAGAGGCAAGTCATTAATCACCTTCCCACCTCCATGAGCCAAGGAAGAGTTCAGGAATTCTTAAGCTCCTTTGGCTTCCCAATTTTTTTTTTTTTTTTTGAGACAGAGCCTCAAGCTATCCCCCTGGGTAGAGTGTCATGGCATCACAGCTCACAGCAACCTCCAACTTCTGGACTCAAGTGAGTCTCCTGCCTCAGCCTCCCAAGTAGCTACGACCACAGGCACCCGCCACAATGCCCAGCCATTCTCTGGTTGCAGCTGTCATTGTTGTTTTGGTGGGTCTGGGCTGGATTCGAACCCGCCACCTTAGGTGTATGTGGCTGGTGCCTTAGCCACTTGAACCACAGGCCGCAAGCCGGATTCCCAACTTTTCCATCTTGGCTGTCTTGGATAAGCCCTTGCATGATCCAACTAAAAGAGAGGAAGGAGAGCCCTAGAATGGGGAGGAGAACAGGAATATGCCTTCTCCCAGCTAAAGATGAGGCTGATAAATGCACCTGCATTGAGGCTATCAGGCTTGGTCAAGCCCTTCACTCTGTATATCTCAGAGAGAGAAAAGATGTCTCTAGGTGTGTTAACCCAACTGGTTGGGTCCTGGCTAAGGCCTGTAGCTTACCTCTCTAAGCAGTTGGATGAAGTGGCAAAAGGATGGCCATCATGCTTATAGGCTTTAGCTGCCACTGCTGTCCTTGTGCAAGAATCTGATAAGCTGACTAGAGGAGAATCTCAGAGTGAAAGTATCCCACTCTGTGGTCACTTAAATGGACATTAATGGACATATTTGGCTGTCTTATGTAAGAACACCCTGAACCCTGAACCAAGCCATGCTCCTTCCAGTCAGTGGAAGAGAGACTAAGCATGACTGTACAGAAGTTATAGATAATGTGTATTCTAGCAGACCTGCCTTCTGTGACCAGCCTTGGATAGATGCAAACTGGGACTTGTATGCAGACTAAAACAGTTACATGATGGCTCAAGGTGAGTGGTGGGCTAGGTATGCAGTGATTACCTTAACTGAAACTATAGAGGCTAAGCCCCTACCCTAAGGAACATTGGCTCAGAAGTCTGAGTTAATTGCCTTGACTCAAGCCTTAGAACTACGTAAAGGGGAAAATGTGAATACTTTTCTGACTCTCCAAGCACACAGTACGTTGTATAAGGACAAGGGACTATTAAACTCTGGGGGAAAGGACATTAAATATCAGCAGGGGATACTGCAGTTGATAGAGGCAGTATGGAAAGCCCAGAAGATGGCAGTGATGCACTGTTGTGGACATCAAGGAGATGCTTCCACCATCTCTAAAGGGAATACTAGTGTTGATATTGAGGCAAAAGGGGATGCATCCAAACTGAGTGGCTCCCCTCATCCTGTGGGTTCTGGAGCTCTCACCTATCTACTCTCAGGAAGAGAAGAAACAGTTGGCAGCAGGGAGGAGCCAGGAAATGGAGGGAGAATAGATAAAGATGCCAGATAGACAAGTAGCAGTCACCCAGGTTCTAGGAGCCACCGCGTTGGCAGGATTATTTGATGAAGTTGTTGGGCTGGTACCTCTACATCTCCCACCTGGCAGCCCTGGCCAAAACCATCAGTCAGTGGTGTGTCATCTACAACCAGTTCAACGTGTGCCAAGGACTGATGGTACCCCGAGGAATCCTGTCATATGGAGTAATACCCTTTGAGGACTTCCAGGTAGACTTCAGTGAAATGCCCAGGTTTAGAGGAAACAAGTACTTGCTGATGATGGTCTATCAGACTTGGAATAGGTAAAAGCCTTCCCCACTGGATAAAAAGGACTCCTAAAGTAGTCTACAGCGAAATAGTCCCATGGTTTATGTAGCCACTATGATTTAAATTTGACAATGGGCTAGCCTTCATAACAGAACTAATGCAAATAATAAGCTAAAGCTTTGAATAACTTATAGGCTTCAATGTTTGAACATGTAAAGTGCATAAAAAAGGATCATAAGAACAGAAATTGGTAAACTCTGCCAGGAAGCAAAGCATAATTGGGTACAGGCCTTTCCACTAGTGTTCAAAAAGGCCTCTGTTAATCCTCTGCAATTTAGCAGGAACTCCCAAAAGAACTGGGAAAGACTGAACTGAATAGACAAAAGCCCTAGAAAGAGTAGCAAAGAAAATCTCCACTGGGGTAATTAACTGTGTTCTGTTTATTCTTTGGTGTCTGTACATCCTTTCTCTCTGAAGTATCAAGGGGAGCAAGTCTAGGTCCAGAAACTGGTTCCCCTGAAACCAAGGCAGAAAGAACTTTACACCATCATCCTGACCACACACACAGCAGTGAGAAGGTGAAAAGAATCCTCACCTGGAGTCATCACAGCTGACTTAATAGCTCTTTACTGCCCCTTGGAAAGTAAAGGTAACTTTTAAGACAGCCAACCTTCCATGCTCCAGCCACATACTGGGAGCTGGGTGGTCAATGCATGGCTGAAGCCTGAGGAAAATCCTCAAGGGATTTGTCTTTATTGGACTTTGAACTTTGGGAAAAGTGAGGGTAACATGTCACACAGGGAAAAGTAAAAACTCGTATGTATATTGGCCCACCACCACAGTACTATTAAGGCCCAAGTAGAGAACCCAAGAAGAGTCATAGTCCCTAAAACCTCAGTGCTAAAAAGTAATTAATATTGGCATCTGCAGAAATAAGCTAATATTGAGACCCTAAATTAAAATATATTGGGGTCTCAAAAGGGGGTAATGAGTGAGGATACCCAAGAAGGGTGAGGTCTAGGAGAACAAGTCTTCTCAAGGAGATCACAAGGATACAACTGCAGGGTCCTCTCTTTCATGACTCAGCTCTTGGGAGTTTGTAAAATTAACTTCCTGGAACTTGGAAATTTCCAAGTTCTGTGAAATCCTGTAGTTCTGTAGGGGCTGGAATAGCATCTCCCACTTGATTCAAACTGGCCCATGAGAAGGGTACCTGTGAGGTCGAACTTGACTGTTGATAATAAAGGAAAGACTAAGCCAGTTGGGCAGCATAGCCATTTGGAATTTTTCTACGCCATAAGCTTCTGGCTTGAATAAAGCCCTTCCTACTATAAACGTGGTGTTTGGGTGCTCTTTCTCGCTGCTGGGCCTCATCTTCCTGCAATGCCCTGACCTCAAACCTAAATGCCTCTATGTAATACTGTAATACTACTGCTTGGCCTATGTACAAACTTGGCAGTGGTTCACATTGGCCTAAACATGGCACCTTTGATACCTCAATTCTGACTGATTTCAAAAATTACTGTCACAATAGCCAAATAGTCAGAGATTCCTTACATTCATGTGTTTCTCACACTCCAAAATATTCTTTCCGTGTTCATCACGTGAACCCTCTCAAATTCTCTTGCATGAATACCTCCAAATTTTTCCGACTCATCTGACTCTCCATTGCCTTCTTTCCATCAGGCAGATAATCCTCCCTTTGACTTCCTCCCTACTGGCAAACTTCCATACCTCCCCTCACCTCTCCACCTTCCACCCTTCCCCCCTTCTACAATTCCCCAACATGTGGTAAAGAATAAAGAAAATGGGGTCCCTAATCTCTACCAGCAAACTTAGACCCCTTCTATCCCTACTCCTACTTTCATCCCCTTCTCTAATTCCCTAATGGGTGGTAAGAGAAAAAAGGAATAGTGGATCAGGGATGGAAAAATTTGCCAGACTCAGTTTCCCCACCCCATACTAGGTCTACCAACACCTTTATACCTCCCATTTCAAAGATACCTCAATCCCTATAACCACTCTGATAGGTTTTGGGAATGGAGGGCATTGGCAGGGTTCATGTCTCATTTTCTCTACCTGACCTGTCCCACATAAATCAAAGATTAGGCTCAATCTCTATGGTTCCCACAAAGTACTCTCAAGAATTTAGAAATCTAAATCAATCATATGATTTAACCTGGCATGATTTATATGTTATCCTCACCTGAACTCTAACTTTGGAGGAAAGAGAGCAAGTCTGGACTCAAGCCCAAATTTATGCTGAAGACCTAAGCAGAATAGATCAAAATCTGCTAGAAGGCACTAGCGCTGTTGTCCAGGAGGACTCCAATTGGAATTACCAAACGGATGCTTCTAAGATATGCCTCCATAACCACATGGTACAGTGTCTTTTAGAGGGACTAATAAAATCAGCACAGGGTGGCACCTGTGGCTCAGTGAGTAGGGCGCTAGCCCCATATACTGAGAGGAATGGGTTCAAACCCATCCCCAGCCAAACTGCTACAAAAAATAACAAGGCATTGTGGCGGGTGCCTATATTCCCAGCTACTTGGGAGGCTGAGGCAAGAGAAAACTACGCCCAGGAGTTGGCAGTTGCTGTGAGCTGTGATTTGACAGCACTCTACTGAGGGTAATAAAGTGAGACTCTGTCTCAAAACAGAACGAAGCAAAAAAAAAATAAAATAAAAACCAGCATATAAGGCTGTCTATTATGATAAGTTAAGAGAAATTACCCCCAAATAGGATGAAAATCCTGCCCAGGTTTAGCTAGTCTTAACAAAGCTCTCCAGCGATATACTACCCTATCCCCAGAGAGCTATGAGGGAAGACTCATTGTTAATATGCATTTTATCTCTCAGTCTGCCACTGACATCTGGAAAAAACTTGAAAAATCCCCCCCAGGGCTCTAAAACTGCTCAGTGAGATCTTATTAACCTGGCTTTTAAAATTTTTAATAATAGTGAGGATGCTCTTAAAAGGCAGTTGCTCTCAAAATTTCAGTTATGGGCTTCTGCCATTAGACAAAACACGGAAGCTTCTCAAAATTCCTCAGGGTACTCGGAAAAACCGAGATTTTTCACCAGGACTATATATATATATATATATGTATGTATGTATGTATGTATGTGTATATATATATATATAAATTTAAATCATAGCTGTGTACATTAATGCAATCATGGGATGAAATGTCCTGGTTTTATATACAATTTAAAATATTTTCATCCAACTGTTAACATAGCTTTCATGGCATTTCTTAGTTATTGTGTTAAGACATTTATATTCTACATTAAGTAAATTTTGCATGTACCTTTGTAAGATGCACCATAGGGATGGTCTTACCAATTACTCTACCTCCATCCATTCTCCCCTTCCCCTCCCTCTCCCCTTTCCCCATATTCTTGGGCTATAATTGGGGTATAGCTTTATGAAAGCTATAAATTGGTTTCATAGTAGGGTTGAGTACCTTGGATACTTTTTCTTCCATTCTTGAGATACTTTGCTAAGAAGGATATGTTCCAGCTCCATCCATGTAAATATGAAAGAGGTAAAGTCTCCATCTTTCTTTAAGGCTGCAAATATATTCCATGGTGTATATATACCACAAATTATTAATCCATTCATGGGTCGATGGGCCCTTGAGCTTCTTCCATTACCTGGCAATTATGAATTGGGCTGCAATAAACATTCTGGTACAAATATCTTTGTTATACTGTTATTTTTGGTCTTCTGGATATACCTAGTAGAGGAAATGTAGAACCACATAGCTGGTCTATTTTTAAAACTCTAAGTGTTCTCCAAATATCTTTCCAAAAGTAACGTATTAGTTTGCATTCTCACCAGCAGTGAAGAAGTGTTCCCTTTTCAACACAACCATGCAAACATATTTTGATGTAGTCTAATCTTATTGGAGTTAGATGGTATCTCAGAGTGCTTTTGGTTTGCATTTCTCTGATGATTAAGGATGATGAGCATTTTTTCATGTGTCTGTAGGCCGTGCACCTATCTTTTTTCAGAGAAATTTCTCTTAGAGTCCCTTGCCCACCCTGAGATGGGATCACTTGTTCTTTTCATGCTAATATGTTTGAATTCTCTGTGAATTCTGGTTATTAAACCTTTGCCAGAGACATAACCTGCAAATACCTTCTCCCATTCTAAGGGCTGTCTGCTTGCTTTACTTACTATGTTCCTGGCTGTGCAGAAGCTTTCCAGTTTCATCAGGTCCCAGTAGTGTAGCTTTGGTGTTATCCAGGGGTCCTCCTCATAAAATATTTGCCCAGGCCGATTCCCTCAAGTGTTTTCCCTGCACTTTCTTCTAGTATTTTTTATAGTTTCATGTCTTAAGTTTAAATCTTTAATCCAGTGAGTGTCTGTCTTAGTTAATGGTGAAAGGTGTGGATCTAGTTTGAGTTTTCTACAGTTCAACAGCCAATTAACCCAGTGCCATTTGTTAAATAGGGAATCTTTTCCCCACTGAATGTTTTTGATAGGTTTATCAAAGATCAAATGATGATAAGTAGCTGGTTTCATCTCTTGGTTCTCTGTTGTGTTCTGTACATCTACTTGTTTCTTTTGGTCCCATTCGCACACTATTTTGATCACTATCAATTTATGGTATAGGCTGAGGTCTGGTAGCATGATTCTTCCTGGTTTGTTTTTGTTTCTGAGTAATGTCTTGTAATTCAAGGTCTTTTTCTCATTCCATATAAAACATAGTATTATTTTTTCAAGATCTTTGAAGTATGACAGTGGAGCTTTAATAGGGATTGCATTAAAATAGTATATTGCTTTGGGTAGTATGGACATTTTCACAATGTTTATTCTTCCCAGCTATGAGCATGGTATGTTTTTCCATTTGTTAACATCTTCGGCTATTTCTTTTCTTAGAGTTTCATAGTTCTTTTTATAGAGATCTTTCATGTCTTTTGTTAGGTAAACTCCCAAATATTTCATCTTCTTTGGCACTACTGTGAATGGAATAGAGTCCTTGACTGTTTTTTCAGCATAACTATTGTCGGTACATATAAAGGCTACAGATTTATGAGTGTTGATTTTGTAACCTGAGACATGGCTGTATTCCTTGATCACTTCTAAGAGTGTTGTAGTAGAATCCCTGGTGTTTTCCACATATACAATCATATTGTCTGTGAAGACTGAAAGTTTGATCTCTTCTGACCCTGTGTGGATACCCTTCATTGCCTTTTCTTGCCTAATTGCAATGACTAAGACTTCCATTGCAATGTTATATAGCAGTGGAGATGATGGGTAACCTTGCCTGCTTCCTGATCTGGGTGGAAATGATTTCAATTTAACTTCATTTGATATGATATTGGCTGTGGGTTTGCTGTAGATGTCCTCTATCAGTTTAAGAAATGTCTCTTCTATACACATTTTCTTAAGTGTTCGGATCATGAAAGGATGCTGGATATTATCAAAAGCTTTTTCCGCATCAATTTAGAGAGTCATATGGTATTTGTTTTTTTATTTGTTTATGTGATAAATTATATTTATAGATTAATGTATGTTAAACCAGCCCTGAGACCCTGGGATAAAATCCACTTGAAAGTGATGTATAATTTATTTGATGTGTTGCTGGATTATGTTTGCTAGGATCTTGTTGAATATTTTTGCATCAATATTCATTAGTGATATTGGTCTATCATTTTGTTTTCTTGTTGGGTCCTTTCCTGGTTTGGGGATCAATGTGATGTTTGTTTCATAGAATGTGTTGGGTAGTATTCCTTCTTTTTCTATATTTTGAAAAGGGGTGCGTAATATACATACTTGTTCCTCTTTAAAGGTTTGGTAGAATTCTGATGTGAAACCATCTGGCCCTGAGCTTTTTTTTTTTTTTTTAGGGCGATTTTGTATAGTTGATGTTATTTCAGAACTTGATATAGTCCTGTTCAACATCTCCACTTCATTCTGGCTAAGTCTGGTAAGGTGGCATACTTCAGAGTATTGGTCTATTTCCTTCAGATTGTCATATTTCTGAGAATACAGTTTCTTGTAATATTAAATAAGGATTATTTGAATTTCTGAGGATTCTGTTGTTATTTCATCTTTACCATTTATGATTGATGAAACTAGAGATTTTACTCTTTTTTTTCCTGGTTAGGTTAGCTAAAGGTTTGTCTATTTGATTGACCTTTTCAAAAACCAACTTTTGGACTTATTGATCTGTTGTATGATCTTGTTGTTTTCAATTTAATTTAACCCTGCTCTAATTTTGGTTATTTCTTTTCTTTTGCTGGGTTTGGGATTGAAATGTTCTTCATTTTCCAGTTTCTTGAGATGTCCCATTAAGTTGTTAACTTCCTCTCTTTATGTTCTCTCGAGGAAGGCTTGCAGTGCTATAAATGTCCCTCTTAGGACTGTCTTTGCAGTATCCTAGACATTCTAATAATTCATGTCTTCATTGTTTTGTTTGAAAAATTTTGTAATTTCCTTCTTAATCTCATCTATGACCCAGCTATTATTTAGCATAAGGTTATTTAGTTTCCATGTTTTTCTTTCTTTCTTTTTTTTATTAAATCATAGTTGTGTACATTAATGAGGTCATGGGGTACAATGTACTGATTTTATATACAATTTGAAATATTTTCATCAAACTGGTTAACATAGCCTTCATGGGATTTTCTTAGTTATTGTGTTGAGACAATTATATTCTACATTTAGTAAGTTTCACATGTTCCTTAGTTTCTGTGTTTTTGGATGAGTATGCAGATTCCTGTTTTTATTGAGTTCAACTTTTATTTCATGATGGTCTGAGAAGATGCAAAGAATAATTTCTAAACTTTTAAATTTGCTGAGGTTAGACTTGTGACCTAGGATGTGATCAATTTTGGAGTATGTTTCATGGCTAATGAGAAGAATATGTATTCAGTTTTGTTAGGATGAAATGTTCTGTAGATGTCTGTTAAATCCAGGTGTTGAATGGTTAAGTTTAAGTCCAAAAGTTCTTTGCTTAGCTTCTTTTTAGAGGATCTATCCAACACTGAGAAAGGAGTGTTAAGGTCTCCATCTATTATGGTGCAGGAGGATATCAAATGACTCTCTCTTATAAATTGAGGTACACTCTGTTTGGGTGCATAAATGGTTATAATTGAAATTTCATCATGTTGAATGTTGCCCTTAACAAATATGAAGTGACCATCCTTATCCTTCCTTACTTTTGCTGATTTAAAGCCTATAGTATTTGCAAATAAAATTGCAACATGTGCTTTTTTCCTGATTTCAATTTGCTTAAAATATAGATGACCACCTATTCACTCTAAGACTATATTTATCTTTTAAGATAATATGAGATTCTTATATGCAGCAGATATCTGGCCAGAGTTTTGTATCCAGTCAACCAACCCGTGCCTCTTTAGAGGGAAATTTAAGCCATTCCCATTAATTGAGAATATTTATATGCCTGTAGAACTTTGAAAATTCAGTGGACATTTAATCTTTTTGGCACTGTAGAAGCTGGGAATTAGATCAAAATTTTCTGAGTGTGTCTACTTTTGTGGTGGATGATTGTACTGGTCGCTATGGAGAATAGGTCTATAAATATCCTGAAGAGCTGGTTTAGTTATGGCAAATTTCTTCATCATTGAATGTCATTAAAGTATTTAATTTCTCCTTCATAAATGAAACTCATTTTCGCTGGATACAGGATCCTGGGTTGAAAGTTATTCTGTTTTAAAAGATTAAAAGTTGATGACCCCCCTCGTTTAGCTTGAAAGGTTTCAGCAGAGAGATCTGCAGTCATTCTAATGTTCTTCCCCTTGTAAGTTATGGTTTTCTTATGTCTGCCTGCTTACAGATTTTTTCCTTCATTTTGACTTTGGAGAAGTTAATTATAATGTGCCTAGGAAATGTCTTATTCAGGTTGAGTGGTGCTGGGGTTCTAAAACTGTCTACTATCTGAATTTCAGTATCTCTTGGCCTGTCTGGCAAGTTCTCCTTCATTATCTTATGATGAAGAGCCTCTGTGTCTTTCGAAGCCACCTTATTGTCTTCAGGAATTCCTATATGGTGAATATTAGTTTTGTGCAAATTATCCCAGAGCTCTCTGAGAGAATGATCCATTTTTGCTCTCCACTTCTCTTCCTCTTTGTTTGGGAGCATTCAAAAGCTTTGTCTTCAATATCAGAAATCCTTTCTTCTGCTGCTCCATTCTGTTACTGAAGGATTCTACTGTATTTCTCAGGTCTTAGAGGGCTTCAAATTCTTATCTCAATATGTCAAAAATCTTTGGTGATTTTGTATGAATTCATTGAATTCTTGAGATGACTTTTGAAATTCTCCTTGAATTTCTAATTCCAACTTGACCTCCATTCTGTTAATCTTATTTGCAATCCAAATTCTGAATTCGATTCCTGACATCTTAGCCATTTTTTTTACGAATGAGATCATCAGTTGTGTCCACCAGGTCATTCCTTTGGAGAGTTGATCTACTCTGGTTATTCATGTTACTGGAGTTTTTCCACTAATTCCACCCCATGATTATTTTACATCATTTGGCTAGATGAGAAGATAAGTTTAAGTTGGTTTGGGGTCTCCTGGAGTAATGATTAACTAGCCCTTTGCTGAAGATCTGAGACTGGTGTCTGTACCCTTTCCCCTAGAGCTTTGCATAGGATCCGTATAGTGCTATGGCCTGAGACCGTAGGGACCTGCTTGGTTTGGTGGGTCTAAATGGCTCTAGCTTGTTTTCAGCTGGTCTTTCTCTTACCCTAGTGAATCAGTTACTCTGGGTTTAAGTCTCTGCTATGGAGAAATACCAGCAATTAAGTCACCCCACCTTCCACAAGCAACAACTGGAAAGGAAAAATCTAACTTTCCTATAACCACACACCCAGGGTACCACTTTGGATAGTCCTTGGGTGATTTTCCCAGTTGAACAGGTCCAAATCAATTATCTCAGTCAGTACCGGTCTCAGATGGAAGAGTCCAAAAGGTCTCCAGCAACCAGATAGCAGGTGTCTGCTGGCAGGTCAAGTATGACTTTCTCTGGTTCTCCATGAGGTCAGAAGGACCCACCCAGCAAATGAATTAATCTAGGAAGGTTGATGCCTCCTTCCCCACGTTGTACCTCTGTCACACTCAGTCACTGGTAACCCCGAAGGGCTGTGACCTATTTCCCTCCAATGAGCAGATGCTCCAGGGGTTTGTAACTTCCTGAACCACAGGGAGAGTTATATCTCCTCAGCCAGGTTGCCACTCTCTGCCACTATCCAGCAGGGAGAGCTGAGGCTTGACAACCTCAGGTGCTTAATGGAGGCTGGGGTGGTTCACTCCTTTCCAGCCCTGCCCCTGATTGATGTTGCTGACAGAACAGAGCAATTTCACAGAATTTGTTTCTGTCCCAGCTATATTCCCCTGTAGACCAGACACTGAGGTCACAGAAACTGTGAATCAGCCCTGGTCTGTGCCACTGGCTAGAGTTGGCATGTCTGTGTTGTGGCAGGTGCTGTTAGAGCTCACACTTAGCTCTCAGTTTCAGCCTCTGCCCACCTGCCTTTGTCACAGCTACGATCCCCTGAGGGCTGGGTGATTCTTAGGCTCACTAAAGCAGTCCTTCTGGCTCACCCCACCCTGGGAGTATGCTGTCTCTGCACACTCACTCATATTCTACTCTCCGGCTAGCCATGCCCTGCCCAGGCATGTACTGCCTCAAGCATACCCTTTACTCACAGGGGCTACATTTCCATCCCAGATCTGTTCCACCAGTGGCTGCCACCGGAAACGATGTCCCGCTATCCCCAGGTGTGTGAGACCTATTCTTCCCACTACTGCCACTGCTGCTCTGTGCTTCTCCCTCTCCCATATGGTTCCCTCAGTTCACTGTCTTCTCCTTACTCCTGTGCTGCAGAATTAGCATAGGCCCACAAAAACCTTGTCCACACCACTTGAGAAAATATCTAAGAATGTGGACTCCATGGGGGACAGGCTTCCAGACCTTGGGGTGAGAGTGGAGGGGAATTTTGGGAGTTTAGAATTGCAGGTAGAATATATATACAGTTTTATATAGTTCTATGCCTGGCAGGAGAATGTCATGGCACATTTGTAAGTCCTCTCTAGGGAAGGGTTCCTGTTTTTAGAGTCTTTCCCATGGCATAAAGTAGAAGGGCATCTGAACTCTACTCACTTGTTTGTATGGAGTATACTGCAAGCCTTTCTAATGGCGGGGGGGGGGTACTCCTGTCTACTTAGCGATGGATTTTGTACCTATTGTTTGTTTCCTTGGAGTCACAGCTTGTCTCACCAGGGTTGATGTGTATTCTTCAACCTTCTCTCTTGGCTCAGCTCCAAGTCATTGGCTTACTTGCAAGTCTTCTATCTTTTATCTCTCCTTCTGGATGGGAGCCTTTGTGGAAAGCTGGCTCCAGTCAGCCATCTTGCCTCCGCCCCCTCCCAGGATTGTATTTTAAACACAGCAGGCCAGGTCACTAGGCAAACTATGCCCAAATCCAAACCCTCCCCACAAACCATGTACAGTCTGCAGTGGCCATCACTGGGAGATTAACTGCCAAAGATCTGAGAATTTGGTTTTCACACAGTCTCAGAAAGGGCCTGAATTGTGTTCAACTTGTAGAGGCCCAAATTGGAAGTTTAAATGTCCCATTTCTGATAATTTGGTTTGCAGACACTCCCAGAGTGGGGCTAAATTCTGCCCACATTCTCCTGGGCACCTGGTTCGCAGACCCACCCAAAACATGCCTGAATTTCCCAAACTTCTGAGCCCAGCTGTTGAACATTTACCATTCCCAGAGCATCAGCGTGCCCCCTGGAAAATTACACAGTCTAAACTCTGGGGATTTTTGCTAGTGGAAGGTAAGCCAATTTATTTTTTTTATTTATTTTTATTTTTTAGGGGGGGAAATAACTTTTTTTAAATTAATTCATTGTACATAGATCATGAATACATTTATGCCATTATGGGATTCAATGTGTTGATTATTTGTATAAATTGGAGTGCTTACATACTACTAATCAACATAGCCTTCACCTCATTTACCCAATTACAGCATTAAGACATTTGTGTTCTACACCTGATAGATCCAATGTTTACTTGCAATATGCTTCATAGGTGTGACACCGCTACTAATCCTCCATCAACCCAACCTTCTCCCTCCCTGTCCCTCCTTCATCCTAGGCTATATTTGTGTTTTATTTTTCATATGCAAGTGTGAGTGATTATAAATTGGTTTCACAGCAGAAATGAGTACATTGGATATATATTTTTTCCATTCCTGAGATACTTTACTAAGAATATTTTCCAGCTCCATCCATGTAAACATAAAAGAGGTAAAGTCTCTATTTATTTTAATGCTGCATAGTATTCCTACACATATACCACAATTTATTAATCCATTCATGGCTTGATGGGCACTTGGGCTTCTTCCATGACTTGGCAATTATGAATTGAGTTTCAGTGAAGAATCTGGTGTAAATATATTTCTTGCCAGATGATTTTTGGTCCTTTGGATATACACCTAGAAGAGGAATTGCAGGATCAAATGGTAGGTCTACATTTAGACCCCTGAGTGTTCTCCAAACTTCCTTCCACAAGGAACTTACTAGCTTGCATTCCCATCAGCAGTGCAGAAGGGTTCCCTTTTCTCCATATCCATGCCAACATCTGTAGTTTTGGGATTTTGTGATGTGGGCTACTCTTATTGGAGTTAGATGGTATCTCAGAATGGTTTTGGTTTGCATTTCTCTGATGATTAAAAATGATGAGCATTTTTTCATGCGTCTATAGACCATGTGCCTGTCTTCTTCAGAGAAGCTTCTGTTCATCTCTCTTGCCCATAATAAAATGGGTTCACTTGTTTTTTTCTTGGTAATAAGTTTGAGTTCTCTCGTTATTAGACATTTTTCAGAAATATAACTTGCAAAAATCCTCTCCCATTCTGAGGGCAGTCTATTTGCTTTACTTAGTTTATTCTTGGAAGTGCAGAAGCTTTTTAATTTGATCAGGTCCCAGTAATGTATTTTTGATGTTGCTTCAGTTGCCTGGTGTGTCATCCTCATAAAATATTCTCACAGACCAATTTTTTCAAGTGTTTCCCCGCACTGTCTGTAAGAATTTTTATAGTTTCATGTCTTAAGTCCTTTAATCAGTGAAAGTCAATTTTTGTTAGAGAAGAAAGGTGTGTGTCCAGTTTCAGTCTTCTACAAGTCGCCAGCCAATTCACCCTGCACCATTTATTGAATAGGGAATCTTTACCCCTATTTATATTTTTAATAAGCTTATCAAAGATCAAATGACAATAAGTGTCTGGGTTCACCTCTTGGTCTTCAATTCTGTTCCATATATCTACCTCTCTATTTTTGTGCCAGTACCATGCTGTTTTGATTTGTAGTATATTCTGAAGTCTGGAAGCATGATTCCTCCTGATTTGTTTTTATTTCTGAGTAATGTCTTGGCTATTTGAGGGTTTTTCTGTTTCCATATA
>CAUYQV010113062.1:0-16375 GCA_963574575.1 Galagoides demidoff
GAGGCAGGAGACTCGCTTGAGCCCAGGAGTTGGAGGTTGCTATGAGTTGTGATGCCATGGCACTCTACCCAGGGGGATAGCTTGAGGCTCCGTCTCAAAATAAATAAATAAATAAATAAATAAATAAATAAATAAATCCAGCCCAGGCCTGCCAAACAACAATGACAACTACAACCAAAAAATAGCCAGGCGTTATGGTGGGTGCTTGTAGTCCCAACTACTTGGGAGGCTGATGCAAGAGAATCACTTAAACCCAAAAGTTTGAGGTTGTTGTGAGCTGTGACACCACAGCACTTTACCAAGGGCTACATAGTAAGACTCTGTCTCAAAAAAAAAAAACAAAAAGAATTCTCTCTGCCTTATATTATGTACATTCAGTTTTATGTGTCTACATGAAGAGTTCTTTTTGTTTATCCTCATTGGGATCCACTAAGTTTCTATGTATTGGTATTTTTACGAGTTTGTATATGTTCTTTCTGGAATTCCAATTAATGAATGTTGAATTTTCTCATTCCATCTTCTATATCTCTTACTGTCTCATGTTCTCCATCTCTCTCTCTCCCCTCCTACCCTGTGTGTAATTTCTTTAGCTCTACATCCAGCTGACTATCTTGCCAACATGTCTAATGTGCTAAGCAAAAGTTTTCATTCACTTTTCAATTTTAATTGTATTTTCTGTTCTTAGAAGTTCTATGTTATTATTTTTCATAACTTTTTGGCAATTTTTATAGTCTCTTGTACTTTACTCATATTTTCCATCCTTTCACCTTTAAATATATTGAACAGAAGTTATTTCAGTCTATGTCTGATAACTCCAATATACAAAATCTTTGAGTCTCTAATTTTGTTGTCCATGATTTTTCCTGGCTTTTCTTTGCAGTCTTTCCTTGTTTGGTAATTTTTTATTGTGAACTTGTATTTCTTATAACTTTATCTATGAGAATTAGTTGAAGACTGAGTTACCTGTAGATTTCTCAATAAAAAGATTTGTGTTTATCTCAAATTGTCAGCTGGGGGCTCTACTTTAAACTCTTGGCTCGAGGTTTCCTAGACCACCCAGGTATAGGCAGTCCTTGGGTTAGAAACTAGGTAAGTTCTCAAGGTTGGCCTTAAGTTGTATTTGTATGTAAGTTGGAACAGGTACATTTACCTTCTTACCTGTAATAGCTTCTGTTCACAAATGATAGTCATAAATCAGTCAGATGTTCATAACTCAGGAACTTACTATAATAGCCTCCATTCATAAGTACAAGTTATATATAAGTCTGATACTTGTAACTTGAGGACTGCCTGTAGTATGAATTCAGCACCTCATACTCCCCTTTCAGTGCCAAGGTTTGACACAATTTTCTTTGCAATTACCTGGGAGTAAGACCTTACTTTCAGTTCACCCTTACAGAATGTTGCCCTTTGGAGACTCAGCTTTATGTGACTAAAGTAGGAAACTTGTACTCTCTACTTTAGGCTCTGAGTTTTATCTTCTACTTTCCCAGTTCCCTAAACTCATAAACACCAAAGATAAATGTTCAGCAAATGTCCTCATAATTGACTTCAGAACTCTGATTATCTCTTTAGAGTTCTCTCTTTCACTGCGTTTTTTTTGTTTGTTTGTTTGTTTTTGAGAAAGAGTCTCACTTTATTGCCCTTGGTAGAGTGCTGTGGAGTCACAGTTCACAGCCACATCCAACTCCTGGGCCTAGGCAATTCCCTTGCCTCAGCCTCCTGAGTAGCTAGGACTACAGGCACCTGCCACAATGTCTGGCTATTTTTTGTTGCAGTTTGGGGCAGGGTTTGAATCCACCACCCTCGGTATTTGGGGCCAATGCCCTACTCACTGAGCCACAGGCGTCGCCCTTCAATTCGTTGTTAGGCTCCAAGTCTTCTTTTAATAACATTAGTTTCAAATATGTTTAGGCGACTCCAAGTGTTCTTTACTAACATACATTTCAAATATGTTTAAGTGGGGTTTTCCCCCAGCATTTACAGCTGTTTTCATCAAAGGTACCTTGGTAACTTGGCCATACTGTCAAGTTTAGAATCACAAATTTCTGAAGAGATGTCTAATAATAAAAATATGCTCAAGAACAATTTAAATAAGTTCTACGATGACAAATCCGTAAGTTATTTAACGCACAGTTTGGGATTTTGGTGGACTTTGGAAGGCTTCTTGCTAAAAAGGTCTGTTAAAGACAAATAGGAAACTGTGGACTGAGCAGCACTCAGAAAAAAGCACTCTGCCAGGGTCCTTTTGCCCCACTATAGTACTAATTTTGTCTTCAGGAAAATCCAAGTCTTTGACTGTATCAGCTCAGTTTACAGGGGTCAGAGGTATATATTGTAAACATTGTATCTTGTCTTCCCAATTCAACTGTTAACTTCTTTGAAAGCAAACAATGTTACTCTAAGTCTTCCCATCTCTCCCCTCTCAGTTCTTACCTACTTCCTACACCCTGCTCCTAGTATAGTTTTCCCCATAGACCTCTGTTCTCACAAAGACTTCAGATGATTCTCAAAGTGTTTCTGGACCAAGAAATGCTTCATTGAAAACTAATTCAATTCCAACTGCCCTTTCCACAGCAAATCCTCCTATATTATTAAGTTAACCACTGCTTTTGAATAATATGAGAATGTCAGAGGTGGATGGAACCTAAAAGTTCATCTAACAACTAATCCAACACACTTTAGATTTATGTTAACAGAGGCCCAGAGAGATAAAGTTGCTTAAAATCAACCAACCAGACAGCTGAGTGCTGAATTACGGCTGAACTCCAGTTTCTGGGCTCCCTATCCAAGATGTTCCTTTCACCAAGCTCTGTATCTTCACATTCCCTAAACAGGAATGGTCGGGAGCAAGAGAAACGGAGTGGGAGAGCGCTCCACAAACAAAATTCAGCAACTACACTGTAGGTTAGCACTTATGCCCCACCAAAACGAAGCCCACCTTAGCTTCGAACTGTGGCTGCAACCCCAGTACCCGACAGTGGGGCAGAAGAAACAGATTACATAGCAGGCCAAGTATGAGATGATCACAGAGAGATAACGAGTCCTGGGGTCTCCAGGGCACGAGGTGAGATTATTGGTACCATGGGAGGCTCAGAGTTTACAATGTGGAAAGGGTTCTCTTTGGCACAAATGATAAAATGTTGTAGACAGGATCACAACTTAAAGAACATAAAGGCTCGGCGCCTGTGGCTCAATCGGCTAATGCGCCAGCCACGTACACCTAAGGTGGCAGGTTCGAATCCCCAGCCCGGGACCGCCAAACAACAATGATGGCTGCAACCAAAAAAAAATGGCCGGGCGTTGTGGCGGGCGCCTGTAGTCCCAGCTACTTGGGAGATGGAGGCAGGAGACTCGCTTGAGCCCAGGAGTTGGAGGTTGCTATGAGCTGTGATGCCATGGCACTCTACCCAGGGGGATAGCTTGAGGCTCTGTCTCCAAAAAAAAAAAAAAAAAACATAAAACAAGCCTCAAAGAAGTTTCTAGGCAAAAGAGCGCAGGGCCTAGGCTCCAACCCTGAAGCGAAAGAAACGAGAAAAGAAGATGGCAAAATATTAGGGTTGCGAGGAGGAAGGTCTGTGTTCACCCACGCCCGCTGAAGCCCAGGAGAAACCAAGCCCCGGACTGAGCACCGACCGTGAAGGTCCGCCCCGGCCAGGGGCTGCTCCATCCCGAAGCACCCTCAAGTCCACGCAAGGGTGTCTCTTACCCGAGCAGGCGCCGACTCCGCCATGGCTGCAGTCACCCTTCTACACCCGCGCCCCGCCTGAACACCCTCCGGCTACAAGCCTGTCCGCTAGGCGCCCAGGACCGCCCTGGAAACCGCCACAGCCGCCGTGTTGACACAAAGTGCATTCTGGGAGCAGGGCCCTCCCGGACCCAAGATTGGCTCCAGCGGCTCGTCCTCACCGCGCGGGATTCCCATTGCGCCCCCGTGCGGCAGGAGGGTGAGCAGCAGCTTGGCAGTCCCGGCCAGAGACGAGGCAGTCAGTAAGAGGGCTCCTTCCCTCAAGTCAAAGTGCAGATTGCCTGAGCTCACGAGTTCAAGACCAGACTGAGCAAAAACGATACCGCCATACCCCTACCCCCGTCTCTATTGAAAATAGAAAAACTGTGGCAAGAGGATGGCGTAAGCCCAAGAGTTGGAGGTTGCTGTGATCTATGACCCCACAGCACTAAAAAAAAAAAAAAGTGCAGATTCCAAATTCAAGGCAATCCCACAGGCCTATGTTATGTCTTCTGTGTGCCCAGCACTCCCCTAAATGTTTTCAGGGATTCAAAAATGGATAAAACTTTTTCTGAGAGAAAAAACATATCATCTACTTGGGGGAAAGGGACATGGTCTCAAAAGATAATGGTTGTATTCTGAAACTTTACTCGCTATTTGCTTTTACAAAATCTAGAAACACAGTTTCCACATCAACAGTGTGGAGTCAGTTGCCCAGGACAACCCAATGTAGCCTATTAATTATGGAAATCACATGCCTTGGAAAATTCAAGATAGCTCTGATTTCAAATGTTTCCAGTCTTCATGCTTCAGGTTGGACCATGTGTTTGGACTTTTAGTTTGAAAGCATGACTGCATTACCATTTAATCACTGTACATTTAATACCCAATATCAGCAACACTACTACAACCACACTCACCTAATTTATGCTAGACAGTATCTCTAGACACAGACAATGAATTTCCACATCATATGATAGGAGTGAAGGCTTCATCTGAGAAATAAATTCTTCAGAATAAAAAGAAAACTATTTTCACGTGGCTGCCTGGCTCCCTCTTTGTTACACACAGGACTCAGTTCTAATTCTCCTTACTCAGAGTTTCATTCCTGCCCACCCTGTCCATGCTCAATGCCCCCTTCCATCCTAACACTCAGTTTCATTACCCTGCTGGAAACTTCACAGCATTTATCACTATCTGAATTAATGTCATTTTTCATTGGTTTACATGTTAATTATCTGAATGTCTTCCACTAAGATGTCTACCTAAGACCTAGAAGCAGCTTTCTGCTCCTTCTTGCATCTTTGTCTGGTTTGACCCACCTGCTTCCATTCCAGTCTTCACCATGTCCACAAGGGTGACTCAGAAGTCCTACAAGGTATCCACCTCTGCCCCACAGGCCTTCAGCAGCTGCTCATACAGCAGTGGGCCTGGTATGTGCATCAGCTTCTTGACTCCTCTCAGGTGGGCAGTAGCAGCTATTGGAGTGGCCTGGGCACTGGCCTGGGTCTGGGAGGAGGCTATGCAGGGGCCAGAGGTATGGGGGCCATCACAGCCATCACAGTGAACCAGAGCCTACTGAGCCTACTTGATCTGGAGGCAGACCCCTACATTCAGGCTGTGCACACCCAGGAGAAAGAGGAGATCAAGATCCTCAACAAGATTGCCTCCTTCATCGACAAGGTGCATTTCCTGGAGCAGCAGAATAAGGTGCTGGAGACCAAGTGGAACCTCCTGCAACAGCAGCAGATGGCTTGCAGCAACATGGACAGAATGTTTGAAAGCTCCATCAACAACATTTGGTGACAGCTGGACATGCTGGGCCAGGATAAGCTGAAGCTGGAGGCAGAGGATGGCAACGTGCAGGAGCTAGTGGAGGATTTCAAGAATAAGTATGAGAGGCTCGGCGCCTGTGGCTCAAGTGGCCATGTACACCCAAGGTGGCGGGTTTGAATCCAGCCTCGCCTGCCAAATGACAATGACAGCTGCAACCAAAAAATAGCCGGGTGTTGTGGCGGGTGCCTGTGGTCCCAGCTACTTGGGAGGCTGAGGCAGGAGACTCGCTTGAGCCCAGGAGTTGGAGGTTGCTATGAGCTGTGATGCCATAGCACTCTACCCAGGGGGACAGCTTGAGGCTCTGTCTCAAAAAAAAAAAAAAAAAAGAATAAGTATGAGGAGGAGATCAACAAGCGTACAGAGATGGAGAATGAATTTGTCCTCATCAAGAAGGATGTGGGCTAAGGGCTCGTAGCACAGCCACATAAATTGAGGCTGGCAGGTACAAACCCAGCCAGGGCCAGCTAAGCCAAAAAGACAACTGCAACAGAAAAATAGCTGGGCGTTGTGGCAGGCACCTGTAGTCCCACCTACTTGGGAGGCTGAGGCAAGATAATCACTTAAGCCCAAGAGTTTGAGGTTGCTGTGAGCTGTGATGCCACTGTACTCTACCCAGGGTGACATAATGAGACTCTGCCTCAAAAAAAAAAAAAAAAAAAGAAGAAGAAGAAGAATGTGGAGTGGAGCTGGAGTCCCAACTGAAAAGGCTGACTGATGGGATCACCTTCCTCAGGCAGCTGTATGAAGAGGAGATCCATGAGCTACAGTCCCAGATCTCCAACACATCTGTAGTCCTATCCATGGACAACAGTAGCTCCCTGGACATGGACAGCATCATCACTGAGGTCCACGCCCAGTATGAGGAGATTGCAAACCACAGCCAGCTAAGGCTTAGAATGTAAACCAGACCAAGTACGAGGACCAACAGGTGCAGTCCAGGAAGCACTGGGATGATCTGCAGTGCAGGAAGATGGAGTTCTCTGACATGAACCAGAATATCAGCCAGCTTGAAGTTGAGATCAAAGCTCTCAAAGGCCAGAGGACTTACCTGGAGGCCGCCATCACAGATGCCAAGCAGCATGGGAAGCTGGCTCTTAAGGGTGCCAGTGCAAAGCTGACCCAGCTGGAGGCCGCCTTACATCATGCCAAGCAGGACATGGCTCAGCAGCTGCGTAAATACCAAGATCTGATGAACATCAAGCTGGTCCTGGATGTGGAGATCACTACCTACCACAAGCTGCTGGAGGGGGAGGAGAGCAGCTGAAGTCAGGGATGCAGAACATGAGTATCCACAACAACACCACCAGTGGCTACTCAAGTGACCTGAGCTCAGCCTGTTGGGGCCTTACAAGCCCTGGCCTCAGCTACAGCCTGAGTTCCTTCAAGCCCAGCTTTGGCTTTGGTGGGGGCTCCAGCTCCTCCAGCCATGTTAGTTCCAGGGCCATAGTTGTGAAGAAAATTGAGACCTACGATGGGAAGCTGGTATCTGAGTCCTCTGATGTCCTTCCCAAGAGAGCAGCCACTGCAGGCCCTCCAGTCCACCCTCTCACATGGCTGCCACAGAGCCTGTTGGAGGAGACAGCTCTACCAGGGAGCACATGGAACAGGATACCCACCTGAGGCTCAGCCCCATCCCTCAGCCCACCCTTGGAGAGAGTTTACTGCCTAGGGTACCCCCTCTTACCCATGTCCCCAAATAAAAAACAATTTGATTGCTTTTTCCAAAATAAAGCCTCAGCTGCATTGTCAACCCCCCCCCAAAAAAGATGTCTGTCTATTGTATTATCAATTTATTGTACACAGAAGTGCTCAAAAATTTTTTTTTGAGACAGAGTCTCATTTTGTTTGGTAAAGTGCCATGTTGTCATAACTTACACCAACCTCAAACTCCTGGGTTCAAGTAATCCTCTTGCCTTAGCCACCCAAGTAGCTGGGACTACAGGCACCTGACACATTGTTTTTTTAGAGCTGTGATCTCGCTCTTCCTCAGGCTAGTCTTGGACTCCTGACCTCAGGCAATCCACCTGTCTCAACCTCCCAGAGTGCTGTGATTACAGGCATAAGCCACAGTGCTCGTAAATATTTTTGAATGATTGAATGATGAATCAGAGAGTAATGATGGAAAAAGTCCCCTCAAAGAGAAGCCACAGTTTCCAGGCAACAAGATGGACAGGAACTTGATTGAATCATTAATAAACCTAAAGAAAGAATGGGTCAGCCTGAAGAAATGAGTCAGCCATGGAGATACTGCCCAGAGTCTGACCTATTACTCTCTCAGGCCAATGAGCACCTGCTCTCAGATACAGAAAGATAATGTGTCTTTCTCTCAATTAATGCAAATGGTTTGAACTCTCCTGTAAAGTGGCATAGGCTGGATGACTGGATTAAAAAACTCAGGCAGCTTAGCACCTGTGGCTCAAGTGGCTAAGGCGCCAGCCACATTACACCTAAGGTGGCGGGTCCAATTCCAGCCCAGGCCTGCCAAACAACAATGATGGCTGCAACCAAAAAATAGCCAGGTGTTGTGGTGGGCACCTGTGGTCCCAGCTACTTGGGAGGCTGAGACAGGAGACTTGCTTAAGCCCAGGAGTTGGAGATTGCTGTGAGCTGTGATGCCACTCAACCCAGGGGGACAGCTTGAGGCCTTGTCTCAAAAAAAGAAAAAAAAAAACAAACTCAGGCAAGATATCTGCGGCCTACAAGAAACTCACCTTACCTGAAAGGACAAAATAAGACTCAGGATGAAGGGATGGGCAACAGTATCCCAGGCAAATGGAAAGCAGAAAAAAGCTGGAGTTGCAATCTTTTTTGGAGATTCAATTGGATTCAAGCCAACAAAAATAATGAAAGACAAAGATGGACACTACATACTTTTCAAGTGAAACACAACATGAAGAGATTTCAAGAATTAACATCTATGCACCCTATCTGAATGCTCCTTGATATATAAAACAAACCCTAACCTATCTGAACAACATGATATCTTCCCATACTATAATAGTTGGAGATTTTTAACTTTCCATTGGCAGTACTAGACAGATCCTCCAAGCAGAAACTAAATAAAGAAATAATGGACTTAAACAAGACCCTAGACCAAATGGACTTAACAGACATTTACAGAACATTTTATCCTAACAAAACTGAATATACATTCTTCCCATCAGCCCATGGATCATCTTCCAAAATTGATCATAACTTAGGACACAAGGCTAACCTCAACAAATTCAAAAGAATAGAAATTATCCCTTGTATCTTCTCAGATCATTATGGAATAAAAGTTGAACTCAACAGCAACAAAAATCTTCATACTCAAATAAAATCATGGAAACTAAATAACCTTATGCTGAATGATAGCTGGGTCATAGTCAAGATCAAGAAGGAGACCATTAGATTTTGGAACAAAATGATAACAAAGCCACAAACTATCAAAACCTGTGGGATACTGCAAAGGCAGTCCTCAGATGAAAATTTATAGCATTAAATGCTGTCAACAAGAAAACAGAATGGGCCATCTCAAGCAACTGGAAAAGGAAGAAGAATCTAATCCCAAACCCAGCAGAAGAAAAGAAATAACCAAAATTAGGGCAGAATTAAATTAAATTGAAAACAAAAAAGTTATTCAGAAGATCATTAAAACAAAAAGTTGGTTCTTTGAAAAGATTAATAAAATGAATAAACCCTTAGCTAGACTAACAAGAAACAGAAAAATAAGATCTATAATAACTACACTCAGAAATGATAAAGGGGAAATAACAACAGATACCACAGAAATACAAAAGAGTCTCAACAATTCCTACAAAAAACTCTATTTCCAGAAATATGAAAATGTAGAGGAGATGGACCACCATCTGGAAGCACAATACTTTCCAAATCTTAGGAAGAAATATTTAGAAATCTTGAAAAGACCAATATCAGGCTCGGCACCTGTGGCTCAAGTGGCTAAGGCGCCAGCCACATACACCTAAAGTGGCGGGTTCAAATCCAGCCCAGACCCGTCAAACAACAATGACGGCTGCAACCAAAAAATAGCCGAGCATTGTGGCAGGAGCCTGTGATCCCAGCTACTTGGGAGGCAGAGGCAGGAGACTCGCTTGAGCCCAGGAGTTGGAGGTGGCTGTGAGCTGTGAAGCCACAGCACTCTACCCAGGGGGATAACTTGAGGCTCTGTCTCAAAAAATAAAAAATAAAAAAGACCAATATCAAGCACTGAAATAGCATGAATTATACAAAATATCCCCAAAAAGAAAAGACCTAGCCCAGATGGTTTCATACCAGAATTCTATCGAACCTTCAAAGAGGAACTAGTTCCCAAAATGCATGAACTTTTCCAAAATATAAAGAAGGAAGGAATCCTCCCCAATACATTCTATGAAGCAAATATCACCCTGATCCTCAAATCAGGAAAGGACTCAACAAAAAAAGAAAACTATAGGCCAATATTATTAATGAATATTAATGCAAAAATATTCAACAAGATATTACCAAACAGACTACAGTAACACATTAAAAAGATTATACACCATAATCAAGTGGATTTTATCCCAGAGACACAAAGTTGGCTCAACATATGCAAATCCATTAATATAATACACCACATAAATAGAATGAAAAACAAAGACCATTCTTTTGACTGATGCAGAAAAGGCTTTTGATATTATCCAGCATCCTTTCATGATAAAAAACACTCAAGAAAATAGGCTTAGATGGAACATTCCTTAAACTGATAGAGGTCATCTACAGCAAACCCACAACCAATATCATACTGAATGGAGTAAAACTCAAAGCATTTCCACTCAAAACTGGAACCAGACAAGGATGCCCACTGTTTCCACTGCTATTTAACATAGTGTTGGAAGTCCTAGCCATCGGCAAGAGAAGGAGATCAAAGGAATCCAAATGGGGACAGAGAAGGTCAAACTCTCCCTCTTTGCAGATGACATGATATTATACCTGGAAAATGCCAGGGACTAAACTACAAAGCTCTTAGAAGTGATCAAGGAATATAGCAGTGTCTCAGGATAGAAAATCAATACCCACAAATCAGTAGCCTTCCTATATGCCAACAATTGTCAAGCATAAAATCAAAGACTCTATTCCTTTTACAATACTACCAAAGATGAATTACCTTAAAATATATCCAACAAAAGACACGAAAGATCTCTATAAAGAGAATTATGGGTTCAGAGCCAGCAGCTCAAGTAGCTAAAGCACCAAACACATACACCAGAGCTGGTGGGTTCAAATCCAGCCCAGGCCTGCCAAACAGCAATGACAACTACAACCAAAAAATGGCCAGGCCTTGTGGCAGGCGCCTTTAGTCCCAGCTACTTGGGAGATTGAGGCAAGAGAATTGCTTGGGCCCAGGAGTTGGAGGTTGCTGTGAGCTGTGATGCCATAGCACTCTACTACCCAGGGCGATAGCTTGAGGCTTTGTCTCAAAAAAAAAGGAAAGAGAGAATTATGAAACTTTGAGAAAGGAAACAGCAGACAATGTCAACAAATGCAAGTATATACTATGCTCATGGCTGGAAAGAAGCAACATTGTTAAAATATCCACACTACCCAAAACAATCTATAGATTTAATGCAATACGCATCAAAGTGCTAATGTCATACTTTAAAGAACTTAAAAAAATAGTACTTCAATTTATATAGAACCAGAAAAATCAGTTCTTAGAAATGAAAACAAATCTGGAGGCATCACATTGCCAGATTTCAGGTTATACTACAAGGCATAGTGATCAAAACAGCATGGTACTGGCACAAAAATAGAGATATAGATATATGGAATAGGATAGAGATTCCAGAGATGAACCCAGCCACATATCATCATTTAATCTTTGACAAGCCTAACAAAAGCACGCACTGGGGAAAAAAATCCTTATTTAACAAATGGTGCTGGGAGAGCTGGTTATCCAAATGTAGAAAACTGAAACTTCACCCCCACCTCTCATCATTGACAAAAATTGATTCTCGTTGCATAAAAGATTTAAATTTAAGATACGGAACAGGTTCAGTGCCTGTGGCTCAAGCGGCTAGGGTGCCAGCCACATATACCTAAGGTGGAGGGTTCGAATCCAGCCCGGGCCCGCCAAACAACAATGACGGCTGCAACCAAAAAATATCCGGGTGTTGTGGCAGATGCCTGTGATCCCAGCTACTTGGGAGGCAGAGGCAGGAGACTCGCTTGAGCCCAGGAGTTGGAGGTTGCTGTGAGCTGTGATGCCATAGCACTCTACCCAGAGGGACAGCTTGAGGCTCTGTCTCAAAAAAAAAAAGATACAGAACAATAAAACTTCTAGAAAAGAGTGTGGGGAAAACACTTGAAGATATTTGGATAAGACACCCCAAATATCTTGGAACGGCAACACCAAAAATAAATAACTGAAATTTGATCAAGCTAAAAAGCTTTTGCACAACTAAGAGTGCCATAAACAAAACAGCCTTTGGAATGGGAGATCTTTGCATGTTATGAATCTGACAAAGGTGTATTAAATAGAATCTACAGATAACTCAAACGGTAAGAAAAGTGCAAACAGGGCAGCGCCAGTGGCTCAGTGAGTAGGATGATGGCCCCATATACTGAGGGTGACAGGTTCGAACCCAGCCCCAGCCAAACTGCAGCAAAAAATAGCCAGGCATTGTGGCAGGTGCCTGTAGTCCCAGCTACTCTGGAGGCTGAGGCAAGAAAATTGGCTAAGCCCAAGAGCTGGAGGTTGCTGTGAGCTGTGACACCACGCACTCTACCAAGGGTGAGAAAGTGACTGTCCCCTCCCCCCAAAAAAAGACTGGGCGCCTGTGGCTCAAGTGGCTAAGGTGCCACATACACCTGAGCTGGCCGATTTGAATCCAGCCCAGCCCACCAAACAACAATGTCAGGCATTGTGGCGGGCATCTATAGTCCCAGCTACTTGGGAGGCAGAGGCAGGAGAATCACTTGAGCCCAGGAGTGATTTGCATTAGCATTATTGCATTAGCAAATTCCAAGCCTTGTATTGTAATGAATTCACTGAGATAGATGTCACTTTGTTGTGTCTCTTAGACGTTAGGTTGCTGTGAGCTATGGTGCCACAGCACTCTACCCAGGGGGACAGCTTGAGGCTCTGTCTCAAAAAAAAAAAAAATCTTTCAATTAATTTTATCTAGTTGATTTAACAAATGTTTCCTCAGTACAAAAAAAAAGAAGAATATTTCACAATTGTGGAGACAGACATATCACAACATAGGATTCTGAAGGCATTAAACAGCTCCAAGATAGAGTTCATTCCCTCTACTCTGCATATGTGCTCACCAAGCAACCTCTGACAATGCAGATTCCCATGGAGCTGAGGGGAGGCACATGTGGACAAGGCTGAAGCAAATGTCTGGTGCACCCCTGGAAATTGTTAAACTGATACTCCAGATCATACATCAGTCTCTTGAGAGTCAACATGATTCAGCATCCCTGACTTTGACTCTGGAAGTCTGGAAAACAAGTTAGATCAAATTTCCAGCTTACAAGGGAAGCAGCACCACACACCTGCTTACAGTCTCCTAGGCTGGCGGAACTAGCATACTACAGTGATTTGCACAGTGGAGCTGGGGAGTGAGACTATCCAGGTCGCTAGTCCAGCATGCCATTGACTAGATGTGGACCTTGGTCAGGTCTTATACTTTCTAGTCTTCTGTTTCCTCATTATTATTTATGAATAATAACAATAGTACTTAGCTCCTAGAGTTAATGTGTGGGGTAAGAATTTAATTCAAGTATCTGTTACAGAGCAGGAGCCCAAGGAGTGCTTGTAGTCATTATTATTCTCTGAGTCCCAGCTCATTCACTTACTGAGAGTTGTGTGGCTTATGCTGATGCTTCTTCAGTGTCCTTGCCAACCCATTGGGATTTCAAACACCACCTTCTAGGGTTGTATGCAACTAAAAGAAGTAATTTATGTAAAGGGCTTATGTAGCTGTGCAATACACAGCACACCCTCAAGAACAGGCAATTTCTTGTTTCTACTTTGCTTTTGCATTACCAAATTCCAAGCCTTGTATTGTAATGAATTCACTGAGATAAATGTCACTTTGTTGTGTCTCTTAGATGCTATCAGCCACCATGGAGGCTGGTGGGTTGGAACCTGAACCAGGCCCAGGCCAGTTAAAACAACAATGACAATTGCAACAAAAAATAGCAGGGTATTGTGGTGGGCACCTGTAGTCCCAGCTACTTGGGAGGCTGAGGCAAGAAATCGCTTGAGTCCAAGAGTTTGAGGTTATTGTGAACTGTGATGCCACTGCACTCTACTGAGGGTGAAATAGTGATACTCTGTCTAAAAAAAAAAAAAAAGCTACCCATTTGTCCTTTCCTGCTGACACTCAAATCTTTTTTTTTTTCTGTGTCCATTGACACTCAAATCTTGACACATGCTTTTTAGAAAAGGTTCACAATTATTCCCATTGGTGACAGTGTTATGAGAGAAATGAAGAAAATGGATGTTCTTGGTACTTGTATAAATGTAGAATGCAACACAGAGAGCTGAAAATGACCTTATGTATCATCTCACTCACACTCTCATTTTTAGTGAAACAAAGTACTTGGGCCAGGCACAGTAGTTCATATCTTAATCCTAGCACTCTAGGAGGCCACAGCAGGAAGATCACTTGAGGTCAGGAGTTTGAGACCAGCCTGAGCAAGAGCAAGACCCCATCTCTACTAAAAATAGAAAAAATTAACCAGCTATGGTTGTGAGTGCCTGGAGTCCCAGATACTTAGGAGCCTGAGGCAGGAGAATCCCTTGAGCTTGCAATGAGCTGTGATGACACCACTGCACTCTAGCTGGGGCAACAGAGTAAGACACAAACAAATGATATACATTTAGTTTAAATGATGATTTAAAAATATTTATCTCATTCTTTAAACTTTCTATGTGTGTATGCTTTACAGCTTACGTACCAGCACATACATGTACACATATGCATGCCCAAATATTTTTTACTCAGAGGAGTTTATAAACCATGGTTTTATTTTAGGGTGACCAGACATCCAGCTTTTGGTGGGACAGTCCTGCTTTTCAACAATTTGTCCCGTGTCCCCTGGCATTTTTAAAAAGTCCCGATTTTTGGAAAGAATGCACGAATGGGCAGGAGAACAAGAAGGGAATATGTGGTTTTCGGCTGCCATGTGGCTATTTCTCCAGAATATGAGTTTTATATTATTTTTGTTAATTTTATAATGTTAAACCGTGCTGAGAAGTGATTATCGTGAATTGCTTATCAAAGTTTGCCTTGTTGTCAGGCCCTGCCCTGCCCCACCCCGCCCCCCAGCCATGTTGTCCCACCTTACGGATGTTAAAATCTGGTCACCCTATTTTATTTTGCTCAGTTGAGATTCTTTCTGTTCTGTTGCTTACTACCCTGCAAGTCCCCAGCTGGCAGGGACCACATCGTGTGTGTTCCTTTCCTCATGTTGATAACCAGCTGAAGAAGATGCCCTACTTGGCTTCCAGGTCATAGATAATCCTGGGATGAGCACGCCTTGGCTCAGGAGCCTTCCCTAATGTATACGTGTGTGTAGTGGACACTCATGAACTTCATGAGCCAAGCATTTCTCCCTTTTTCTGGGCACAGCACTTCCTTCCCTTCAGGAAAGGCTCCTCCAAGGGCACTAGCCATATAATTCAAATATGTGCAGCTATCATCCCATGACGCCTCTCTAGCCTGCTCTTGGTGACATTTGAAGGGTGAGCCTCTGACTCAGGTGAGCCCAATCATAACATCCTAGCCTCCTGGCCACAGTGACTAAGCCACCGTGGGCATGTGACCTAAGCTGGACCAATCCAAATTCCTCCCTGGAATTCTTCTAATCGAGCTAAGAGAAAAGGCTAATTTTCTTCCTAGTGAAACTATATGAATCAGGAACAGTTTTATCTTCCATGTTTTTGGAATAAGGTGGTTTAAAGGAATGGTAGGGGTCATCCCAACAGAGAGAAAGCTGCAGAGATAACAGACACATTTTTTCTGTGTTCAAGATTGGTTCTTCAACTGTAATTTTCAGTCTGTGAATAATTCCAGGTTCTACCCAGAAAATTCCCCTTTCTCCTTGTTTGGCCAGTCAGCTTCTGTGGTTGTAACCAGTAGCATTTGGAGTAATAAGATTATGATAGCTCAGGGCAGCACCTGTGGCTCAAAGGAGTAGGGCGCTGGCCCCATATGCCAGAGGTGGCGGGTTCAAACTCAGCCCTGGCCAAAAACTGCAAAAAACAAGATTATGATAGCTCTCAGTACACCCAAACCAAATGGAAGCTCTCAGGAGGTACGGAGTGCCTTCTATCCTGTGTTTGATTCTCAGCCTCACAGTTCCTTGGCTTTGGAGATACTTTAGAAGGCTCTGAGAAATCAGAAGAGGATGGAATAGGTGGAAGCAAAGCTGGGGCCTCAGAGACCAGACCCAGTTTCCCTTGAAAGCAAAAGGGGGAATAAACAGGGGCAAGAAGTCAGCTGATAGGCCTGGCTAAGCATGGGGCTCAAGTGTGAGCAGTAGACAAAAGACTAGACAGAGCTTCTGCTGAAAGGCTAAATGTCAGTGTTGTCATCACACATGTAGTGTGCAGAAAGAAATGCCTCTTTAAAAACTGAAGACAGGCTCGGCGCCTGTGGCTCAATCGGCTAAGGCGCCAGCCAAGTACACCTAAGGTGGCGGGTTCGAATCCCCAGCCCAGGCCTGCCAAACAACAATGATGGCTGCAACCAAAAAATGGCCGGGAGTTGTGGCGGGCGCCTGTGGTCCCAGCTACTTGGGAGGCGGAGGCAGGAGACTCGCTTGAGCCCAGGAGTTGGA
>CAUYQV010113063.1:0-54390 GCA_963574575.1 Galagoides demidoff
CATGTGAGGATCCAGGAAGAAGGCAGGTGTTTACCAGCAAGGAAATGCACCCTCACTTTACTTCCCAGCTCCCAGAATTGTGAAAAATAAGTATTTGTTGTTTTTTTTTTTTTTTTTGAGACAGAGCCTCAAGCTGTCCCCCTGGGTAGAGTGCCATGGCATCACAGCTAATAGCAACCTCCAACTCCTGGGCTCAAGCGAGTCTCCTGCCTTCGCCTCCCAAGTAGCTGGGACCACAGGCGCCCGCCACAACGCCTGGCCATTTTTTGTTGCAGCCATCATTGTTGTTTGGCGGGCCCGGGCTGGGGATTCGAACCCACCACCTTAGGTGTACGTGGCTGGCGCCTTAGCGATTGAGCCACTTGTTTAGAGTAAAAACATAAAGCAGACTGGCTGTCTATCCTTGCTAGCCCAAACTGAAACTAGGAAATTATAATGTTAATTAAGGAAGAAGGCAGAGAATAGAACCCAATGCTCAAAGACCAGTTTGCTCACCCCCAGCTGTTAACCTCCCCCGCCCATTCTCTACAATTTCTTTAGAGAGTCTTTCTGCCTATTTCTGCATATCTATAGGCAGGTACAGAAGCTGGATCTTCAAAGAAATGTTTCTCAGAATCAATCTCCTGGAGGAGCACATTGAAGTGAACTGCCATGTCTGAGCAAGGGGTGCTTATCTCTTACAACAATCCATATGCCACCGTTAATTAGTCCATTTGTGTGTAGATGGGCACTTGGGTTCATTCCACATCTTGGTAATTATAAATTGAGCTGAAATAAACATTTTAGTGCAGATGTCCTTATGGTAAACTGATTTTTTTCCTTCTGGATAGATACCTAGTAGTGGGATTGCAGGATCTAATGGAAGGTCTACTTTTAGCTTTTTGAGGATTTTCCATACTTCTTTCCAAAGAGGCTGTATTAGTTTGCAATTAGTTTACATCAACAGTATAAAAGTGTTCCCTTTTCTCCACATCCATGCTGACATCTGCAGCTTTGGGACTTTGTGATGTGGTTTTGCCCACTTTTTAAGGGGGTTGTTTGATATCTTCTTGCTAATTTATATGAGTTCTTTGTAGATTCTGGTGGTTAGCCCTTTATCTGATGTGTAGAATGTAAATATTTTCTCCCAGTCTATAGATTGTCTATTTGCTCTATTGATTGTTTCCTCAGCTGTGCAGAAGCTTTTTAATCTAATCTGGTCCCATTTATTTATTTTTGTTGCTGCTGTGATTGCCTTTGGGGTCTTCATAAATTCTTTGCCTAGGAAGATATCTATAAAAGTTATTCTAACCTCTTCTGCTAGAATTCTTATAGTTTTGTGCCTTAGGTTTAAGTCCTTTATCCATCATGAAATAATTTTTGTTAATGGTGAGAGGTGCACATTCTGTTTGAGTCTTCTACATGGTTATCCAATTTTCCCAGCACATTTATAGAACAGTAATTCTTTTCCTCATTGTATATTTTTGTCTGCTTAATCAAAGACACCTGCTATTCCTAGGTATCTTATTTTCTTTGTTGCAGCCTCCTGGCAACAGGAGGATGATTTTATATCTGTGTCTTCTGCTCTGATCCATTGGTCCATATCTCTGTTCTCATGCCAGTACTATGCTGTTTTGATTATTATAGTCTTACAGGATAGCTCAAAGTCTGATAAAGTGATGCCTTCTTTTGGTTTAAGCTTGCATTGGCTAATCAGAGTTTTTTCCGGTTCCACATAAAATGTAAAGTTATTTTTTCTAGATCTGCAAAAAGTGACATTTGGTATTTTTGTGGGGATTGCATTGAATCTGTAAGTCACTTTAGATAGTATAGCCATTTTAACAATGTTGATTCTGCTGATCTGTGAGCATGATAATGTTTTTAAATTTGTTTATATCCTCTGCAGTTTTCTTCCTCAGTGTTTCGTAGTTCTCCCTGTTGAGGTCTTTCACCTCCTTGGTTAAAGCTATTCCTAGGTATCTTATTTTCTTTGTTGCTATTGTGAAAGGTATTGAATGTATTTAAAATACCAAAGAATAAAATAAGTTTCAACAAAATAATCCTTTTGTTGATTATTTTGTTGAAACTTATTTTATTCTTTGGTATTTAAAATACATTCATTTTTAAAACAAAAATGTAAAAGACAAACAAATGTATTAATAAAAATAAAAGCATTTGTTCTGTAAAATTTGGATTCAGTCAAAAGACCACACTTCAGGACCTAGAAGGCCACATTTGGACTTAAGGCCATGGGCTCCCCACTCTTGGGGTAGGTCTTTTAACTAGAGAGCGGGAGATTTGTGAACATCGTAACATCTTTGTTTTTAGGTGGTAAGTCCTTTTGGAATTTTTTTTTGGCAGTGCAACTTGTATGAATGAAGCAACAAGATAAGATGAAAATGGGAATAATGTCTGGTCTTAATTATACTCTCTGCTTGTCTCTGTTTCTGGTATAGGAAACGCATGTAAGTCCTCTCTTTGAAGTGTTAGGATTCTTTCACTTAATTTATCTATTGGTTTTTAAGTATATATGTGTGTATAAATACATGTAATAATTCATTAATTCATTTACCACCAGTCAGCCTGTCATTCAGTTATTCAGCAAACATTTACTGAGTGTCTACTTTATGTTAACGAGGTACTGAGAATATGAAGATGAATGAAACTAGAGACTTGTTATCCAGGAGTTTACAGTCCATTGAAGGGGATCAGTAAATAAACCAAGATTATGGGATAGAGTGATAAGACACATAATATTATTACATGTGATATTGTTACTGATGCTGCTGCTATAAGCTGTTAACAGCTAGCATCTCCTTTTGAGAGACTCAAGTAATTAAATGGGGCTAATGTAAAAGAAAAAGGCAAAAACTGAGGTTAAAAGATTGACAGGAATTAGATAATACAGTGTCTTAGAGAACAGGATAAAGAGATCCACTTTTATCTGGATAGTGAAAGGAGCTAGCTAAAAGGATTTAAAGAAGGAAGGTGAAACAATCATGTTTGCTTCATAAAAGACCTTCTGGCAGCAATATGGGAAATGGATTGAAAGGGGTCCCAGTAGAGACAGGAGAGTGGCTACTCCTGACTTGTATTGAAGTGTATGTGGTCTGGACTTGGGCAATGAAAATTGCCCAAGGTATGAAAGAAAGGCAGAGGAAGTCCACAGGACTACTCTCTGGTTAGATGTAGGGAGGGATGAGGGAGGGAGGAATTCAAGTTGTCTTGGTTTTTGGCTTGGGCGGCTAGATGAAGGATGGCGCCTCTACCCAGGCAGGAAAACGAAGGGAGGAGGAGGTGAGAGCAAAAGATTACTTTGGAATTACTTGCTTGGATGTAATTCTTCCAAATGTGGATGATAACTGAGTAGAGCTATCCAGCACCTCTAAGAGGATATATTAGGAGGCACTCCAGGGTGGCGCCTGTGGCTCAAAAGGGTAGGGTGCTAGCCCCATATGCTGGAGGTGGTGGGTTAAAAAAAAAAAAAAAGTCAAAAAAAAAAAAAAGAAAAAAAAAGGAGGAACTCGGTAGAGAGCTGGATGGAGATCTGTATTTCAGTCATCAATATATTGGTGCTAGTTGAAGTTATGGGTTTGGATGAGGTCACTCAGGCAGAGTTATGTGGAGTGCAGTCTTATGACTCACACAGCTGAGAAGGAGACATGGACCCCACTTAAATGTAAATAATTAATAGAAATTTATTGTACCTGCCCAGGGGTCATTGTCATAGGAAGCAAGTGACCCTGAATGACAGATCAAATGGGTCTTTGTACCCTATTTCTGTGTCACAGCAAGCAGGCAGAGGTACAGAAGCTGAATCATTGTGGTTAGCCTTGGGCGGGGGGAATTGCATAGTACAAGGGGGGGGGGGCGGGAGGTACTTCAAGCCTCTCTTTCCTATGTACTTTTTTATCTCAAGTTTCTCCTCAAAGTTCTTCCCCCTCCCTAAGCACTCCCTTATCTTCAGGCCTCTTCTCACCCTTGAGGGGGCTGGGACTAATGGATTCAAAGGAAGTTTCTTTTTTAAGGGTAGGGGGCTTGGTTATCACTGCAGACCTAAGGGCAGCCTCCTGGGTAGCACCAACCAACTACTCCTATATCTCACTGCCTTCAGCCAAGGGAGAACAAAGTCTATTTTCTGCACATGCTACTCTGTTCAGTGAGGTGGAGTATGGGGTTGCTGCTACTCATAATGGGATCTCCACCTTGACACAAGCTCTCATGATTGTTTCTCAGTCAAGAAAAAGAATTCTAATTTTACCCTCTAGGAGAGCTATACTAAGAGATTTGTGGTGAACCCCTATGGAGGCGTGGGTTACAAGCAAGGCCTTTGCCAGACCACATGTACATATTCTAAGTGCTTTATGCTAAGGCCTTTACATGGATCGTCATATTCAATTAGTATAACAACCCCAATAAAAGAATTATAAGCATGCATCAAACCTCAGGCGCCCTTACAAGTTCTTTGTGAATTGAATTTACAATCACCAAATGAGGTAGATTGGTTATTGTCTCCATTTTTCAGACAAAAAAAAAAAATGTGGGAAATCACACATTGGCTCTTAAAGCTGCTACTTGAAAGTGGTACATGTCATATCTGTTGACATTTTGTTAACCAAAGTCACACGGCCACACCTAACTTCAAAAGAGGTAGGGAAGTGTGATCTTACTTTGTACACAGGACAAAGGGGCACAGAGCATGTGAAGAGCTCTAACTACTGCCATGGAACAGAGGAAGAACACTGTCTGAGAGAGGCTGGGACCTGTCCCCAGTGCTGGGAGTGGAACAGGTGACAGTAGTATAGGCAAGGCCAAGGTGAGAGGAAGTTTTAAGGAAAAAGAAGCAGTCAACAGTCAGAGACCTAGATCTTATAGGTGGGGATGGATTGTCTACTGTATTTGGCAGTAGGGATGGTCATTGTCACTGGCCTTTTGCTCTGACACCCCAACTTAAAGTCTTGCTCTAGCTATTTCTCCTTCCTGAAATGCTTCTTCCTCCATCCAGATTCTGAATAGTAAGCCCCTCTCCTCCTTTAAGTTGTGTATATCATCTTTTCAGTTGGGTGCACCTTGACCATTCAACTTAAAACTGAGCACCTTAACCATTCAACTTAAAACTCCCCTGGTAAAATGTGAGCTCTGTGAAGTCAGGGATTATCGTTTTGTTCGCTGATATAATCTAAATGTCTTCATCAGTGCCTGACGTATAGTAGAAACTCAGTATCTCTTTGATGAATGAATGACTTTGTGACCTTGGAATTGATGGGGATGGGAATGGGGGTATTTTGAGTGGTGGGTACAACAGTGGTGATCTGTACCTATACTCACTGAGTACAGAATTGCCTTTCAGCGGCTTAGCAGAGATAAGATAGAGACAGCCACAGAATCTAGAAGGAAATATAGAGCTGGGGGTGGGGAGATAGGAGGGCTTTGCTTTATTTATGTGTTTTTTTAAATAAGAAAAAAGGAGCATAGTTATATATTAGGTGAAAAGAACAAGTAGAGAGGGGGAGAACTTATAGATAGGAGAGAAAGACACCACTTCTGCTAAGGCGGAAAGGAAGGAGGAAAGAATAGGCCTGAAGGTTGGAAAGTGTTCAGGTGGTAAGCACAGAGGTTGAAAGCATTCTCATGGGGCACCTGAGATTTTTTTAATGAAGTAGGGGGCCATGACCATAGTCAATGCTAATAGGGTTGGAAATTTTGGGAGGAATGAAAGTGGTCTGGCTTGTAAGGAATAGGAGAAGAGAGAGGAGCAGTGTTGTAGAGCAATGTGGAGGGTCTAGTGCCGTGAGGTCGGTGATCATAAATTTGTACGTCTTACTAATAGTGATAAATCAGATTATCCCCTTCTGGTCAGCAAACAATGGGAGAACCATTGGGGTCAGTCTTGTGTGACTAGTTTGAACCAAATAGTGTGATTCTTCCTGGTATGTCCTCCTTTTCTTGATCTTGTCTATAGAACCTTGGAAATTGCTCTGTTTTTGGATCCATACTCTGTGATTTATGTTATCCCTTCCATCCTAAACAGAGATAAGAAGAACATAGTTAGCAACATTCTAGACCAGAGTACTAGGAGGTGCTTATTGGTGATGGATGCAATATATCAGAAAAGGTGCTTATTGGTGATGGATGCAATATATCAGAAAAGGCAAGAGGGTGGTGGTGAGACAGAGGGGAGTCAGGTCCAGCAGAATGGCAGTGACCCTTTGGAGTGATTCCCAACAGTGGTGGAAGCATAGCCAGTCTGAATAGTGAATGATTAGGGCAAGAATATTCAAATAGGATAAATTTAAATAACATTGTAATGGCAATAATGGTTTATGGAAGCAGAACTATCTTTAGCTTCTTTAATTTGTACGGTCTTAGGAGGTAGATGTTGTTGTTCTTGCATTACAGATGAGAAAATGAAATGTTGCTGTTAAGCAGTGAGACTATGATTCCAACCTGGCCTGTCTAACTGCTCCACTCACGAAGGCTTCATTGAGCTTCTCGGCCTATTCTCCACTGCCCTCTTTCAGAGCACTCAAGAAAAAATTTTGCTGTATTTCAGCAATCATAGGAGGCAGATATTTTATTCTGACTTGCTATACTAATTGTAAGTTTCACATTGAATCACTATCATTAAAAGCTTAGTGTCCAAACTGTAGCTCTTTACAAGATTCTAGGACCTCTGTTACTTAGAATTACCTCTGGCCCTTGCTTTTGGGTTTATTCAGCAAACTTTTAGGATGCTAAATTTTTTTTCAGTGTACTAAATTCAGATCCTTAACATGTTTATAAGCATGTTGGGTCCTGTATATGTCACCATGAGATGTTTGCAATTTTTTTTTTTTTTAAAGACTGAGTATACTGATTGTTTCCACACCAGATCGCTGCTTTAGAACGTCATAGATTTCTTTTGGCATAACAACATTTGGTGGTAAAGCTTGATACATTTAATTCTTCTGAACAGATACTGCTATGCTCCAGTGCCTGGGAACATTTGGTATACTCATTATTTAACAACATCCTATTCTCCTTTCAACTATTTAATAATGCATATGTAATTTGGTGTAGTCTCTGTAGGTTTTGGAGAAGTGAGAATACCTCACTTTATAGATCATTCTTGTATGGATGAGTAACTTGCCTGCTGGTTAAGCTCCGTGGGGGAGTAACTTTATGGAAATGCCTTTTACTGTGGTTTTTGCACTGTCTGGGATCTCTCTGTAGACTGATGGCCTTATTGGTATGTAAGTTTTCTGATAGGGTTATTCAGTCCTCAGGTGTTTTGGAATTCTTACCCCTTGGCAGAGGTGTTTTATTAGTGCCTCTGGGCGTTTGCATTGATGTGACCGACTGTAGGATCCTTCCTTGGTAGACCCATCTCTCTGGAGATACTGATGTCTCAGTTCTCTTTTCTACCTTGGTACAGGGAAAGACATGGTCGTGTTTTTCATTTTTTGCTCTGGACTTCTCCACTGTCTTACCCATTTCAAATGATTGAACCTATTAGTGCCTTTGGAATGGCTTCTCAAATTATCCATGGGAGTGTTCAGGGAGGAACCCCCTGGAGACAGAGCTGTCAGGATAAAGCTTCTGAGGAGAATAATATTTCCTTATTGCTTTGTGTCATTTATCTCATGTAGACAGCCACAGCACCAGCACCGAGCCCTAATTAGACAAGTGAAAATGTATGCCAGGGCTTTTAGAAAGGAAATAAAGTGCAATATAATATAGGAGAAACACAAAGTGGAATTATTTATGAGCAGTTATTTGGTTAAAAAGTAGTGGGATGATTTTATTCAGACTATTTTTTACTATAAGCATTTTTTTTCCAGATTTTATTTTAGAATGTAAGCTTTGTGAGAGCAGGGACTATGTTAATTTTGGTCCCTTATATCTCCTCCGTGCCGGCACGGTGCCTAGAACTTGTGAGTGCTCAATAAGTATTTTAAAAATATATTATTAGCAGTAATAATGTGAACCTGAATCTATAGAATGCTTACTCCCTGACAGAACCGGCTAAACAGTTTCATACACAGGTTAGACAGTAACCCGCTAATCATCCCTAAATTTGGGCACAGGGGTGCTCTGAGAATAGGACGGGAGTAATTCTGAAAAAAGTTAGTAAGGGAAGAAACCTGAAGTCCTCGGGAACTCAGGGAGCAGGGAGGTCTAATTATTAGCCAAATTTTAACAGATATTTAAAGCTAAATAAGGTCTAGAAATGATATCTCAAATTATTAATATGTGGGGGCTTCTAGCCTTGCTTCCTTTCTTTTGCTTGCCAGTATCTGAATATTCGTGGCTTCCCAAACTCATATGTGGAAATCCTGACCCCCCAGTGTCTGTGAGGTAGCTTAGGTCATGAGGTACAGCCTTCATGAATGGTATTAGTGTCCTTATAAAAGAGAATCCCAGAAGCTTTCTAGCCCCCTTTCTGCCATGGTAAAGGCCCTTTGCTATAACTGAGAGGCCTTGGAACATCATGGGAGGAGCAGTGGAGAGGGAAGTTGTTGAGAAGTGGTGAGGTCCTGGCCGTCTTCTGAAGGGAGGGCTGGCAGGATTTGTTGTGGGTTCGATTTGGGGCACAAGAGAAGAAAAGGAGGAAAAGATGATTCTAACTTTGGTCCTAAGCAGCTGGAAAAAGGGAGGCATCCTTTAAGAAGATGGAAAAAGGCAAGGGGAGAAGCAGGTTTGAGGGGAAGACTGAGAAATGAGGTTAGGGTGTATTATATTTCAGCTGTCTACTGTGCACACTGCAGAGTGGATAGAGCATTGGGAAGATGGGTGCGAATTTCAAGATTTGGGGCCAGGGATATAAACTTGGGAGCCATGAATGCATGGGTATTATTTAAAATCACTAGAGTAAGAGAAGTAAGGCAGTAAGTGCAAATTAAGAAAAGACAGGCAGTCTACAGACAGATCCCTGGGGGCGCTAATGCCAAGAACTTGAACTGATGGAGTGAATTATCAAAGGGGACCAAGGAGGGGTGATGGAAGAGGTTGGAGAAGGACCTTTAAGGCAGAGAAGGGATTTAAGTAGTTTCACAAGAGAATGGGAAATTATGGATATGGACAATTTTTTGAGGCACTTTGGTGTGAAGTGGAGCAGGGAAATAGGATGGTAGCTTGGGGAGTGAGTAGGGTCAGGAGAGAGGTTTTTTGTTTGTTTGTTTTTTAAGCTGGAAATGAGTTGTGTTACTAGGAATGGTTCCCCAGAAGGGGCAACCTTGATTTGGAGATAGAAGGGAATTGCAGGAATGATGGCCTACAGGTACTAGAGGTGTGGGGGAGGGGTGTTCCTGGATTGCTTCTTTGTGTTTTTTTTTTTTTTCAGTGAGGTGGAAAGCAAGTCAGAGATCCTGAAAACTGAAAAATAGGAGAAGAGGTGACTCTCCCCCTTTCTTTTTCACCACATAGCCAATTAATCACTCCTGTTGCTTCTAACATGGGAATGTTCCCTGTGTTCTCTCCTTATTTCCATGGCCACCAACATTAGTTGAGTTGACTTGCATAGTATCTGTGTTGTGGCCTAATTTATCAGCCACCAGCCTATTTCTATTGTGGCCTGTTGTGAATATAACTCTTGCTAACTCTTTCTAAAATAATGACCTCTTTCTGTCAGAGTCTTGCCAATCTTAGATGGAGTCTTTCTGTCAAAACTTTTCCTGAGCTCTGCATTAGAGAGGATGAATCCCAGTTACTCAGTGAGGCCCAGGACTCCTGCAAGCTCTGTTCACTAGGCCTGCTGCAAACTTTGTTCACCAGGACTGGCTGTGTATTATTTCTTTGGCCCCTGAACTTACTGCTCTTGCTACTATTCCTCTACTTCTGTTTGCACGACCTAGTTCTGGCCCCTAAGGGAAGTCTTGTTTTTCTTGTTTGTGAAAAGAAGATAATAATGGTACATACCTCTTGGTTTTTAGGTTTCAATGAGACAATCACAGTAAATTACGCAGAAGAGTTCCTGACATAGTGAAAGTCCTAAATAATTTTTTTCTATTCCTATTCTCATTCTACTTATCTAAATCCCCTTGCCTCTTTCTTCCTAAAATTTTTTGTAACCTAAGACACAGCTGGCATATCTCCTCTTTCTTGCTCACCCTTTCCTGCCTATGCTGATCTCTTTTCCCATCTTTCCCTCATTTTACCAAATACTCCCTGAAAATATGACTAGATTGTGAACTTCTTGAGGGCAAAGATCATGCTTCTTGACCTGTTTGCAGGGGTGTCTAACCTGCAGCCCATGAGCTGCATGCAGATTATTTGAGGAATGTTCTGCTTATCTGTGGTTTCCGATATTGTGAAAAATATGCATGGACATTCTTTTTTGTTTTTTCCTCATCAGCTTTCATTGGTATTTAATGTGTGGCCCAATGTGTGGCAGAAAAGAAAAAAAGGTTGAACATCCCTTATATTTTTATTAGCCTATAAATTGCTATGTTACCAAGGCCTTAGATTTTGAGGGGGGTGGGTATTCCACTGGTCCAACCTGTTGTGGAATAAATTCCTCTGTCTTCCAATCCTGTAAGCTGTGATTTTTCTCTCTCCTGGGCCTGTTTTTAATAGGGTATGCAGGAAATCTGTAGCCTACTTCCCAGGACCATCACTTCCACTCCAGAGACCTGGCAGCAACGCCACCCCACCAGCTCCCCTTTCCAGGCACTTCTCAAGCAGTCAGTTAGTTTCATACCCACACACAGCCCCCCTCCCCTCTGTCCTCTCCTCTGCACCCTCTCCAGTGTTAGGAAACTGTCTTTGCCTTCCCTTCAGAGAGCACTTGGCCATCTCCAAGCTTCTTTGTTTCTTCCTTTTGGCTCTTTCTTGAGATACCTTTGCTTTGAAGAGGTTTCTGAAAAGGAGTAGATTATTTCATTTTTTATGATCAGCAAAAGAAAAAGTAGGAGGCTTCATAAGGAAAATTGGCAAGATCTAAAGTTATTTGCATTTCATAAGAATCAAAAGTTTTCTAAGATTTTTTTTTTTTAAAGGAACTTTCAAACATACCAAAAGCTTTAAAAAAAAAAAATTGATCCGAATGTTGAAACACCTGCTACAGATCTGGGGGCTTTGAATTTAGCAGCTTTAGATGAAGACCAAGAAATTCTCTGAATTGGAAACTTGCTTGCTATGAGCTTGGATTGGTGCAGCATTTCATCCCCCATGTTCCTCTTCCCTTTTCTTTCAGAATACACCCGAGCCAAACAGCTTGTCTGCGTGCCCCTGGATGTGTCAGACACCTTGAGATGTTTTAGGGAGACCCTGGAAAAATCCAAATATTATAACAGATTAGTGCGACACAGCAGAAAGTTGCTTTTATTATTTCTTGCACAGATACAAGGTAAAATGCCTGTTCTGTATCCCTGAAATTTTATTTCTGTGTGTTACCACCCTGGGATGATCCCTGTCCCGCCCTCACGATCTCCCCTCCCCACCAGCGTACATCCTCCCTGACATCTTCCACTCTCTTCTCCTTGTCTAGTGGGTCTCACATTCTCCCTACACTTTAACCAAGATGCTTTCTCACTCACCTACTTTTATGCTTTGTGTAAAACTAGCAAAATCCCCTGACTACAGTAGATATGAAAACAAAATCCCTCGACATAGGAGATATGAAAACAATATTCATCAATTTTTTGATTCTACATTTATATTCATACAATTTTCTTTGCAGGTATGATGCTGTGGGCATTTTTTTTACTTTCATAAGTAGATGGACTGAGTCATACCGGATTAAATAGAACCTTTTACCAAAATACTCCTTTATCAGCATCAAAGAAATGGATACATTTAAAAATAAGCATCAATAAGATTTCTTATTAATACCATAGATTTTGATCTTAGGGATTTTCCTTTTAGCTTAAAACTAAATTGCATTATATTTGATGTAATATTTCTTTGTTTTCTCCCTTCTCAGCATTACCAGTTTGTGAACTCAACCAAAGCAGGGCTTTGAATGATTAAGTGGTGCCATCCTAGAGAAGGAGAGCTCATTCAAATTTAGGTTGGGAAAAATTCTGAATTAGCTGTACTTAGGTTATTTAAAAAATTTTAAAATCCTAACATGTATTAATGATCCCTGCTGTTCAAATTTATCCCAATAATAAGAATAAACTTACATAATAAACTTAAAATAATTATAAAGTTATTAAAAAAGATTTAAATTTAAATATAATTAAGATGCTAATTTCTACTCAACTGATATTTTAAAAATTTGACCAATTTTATTTTTGTAACCACTGGCAGAGTTCTGTTTATGTGTTTACATATTTATTTATTTATTTGTTATAGTTGTTGCCATCTCCCACATCTTAGGGAAAAAAAAAAAGCACTTTCTAAGATAAGTGTTCATAGTTTTTGGTTATATCGTCTTCAGACCCACATTATGTAAAATTAACCCTCCACATCATGTTAACCTTCTTTCAGTTACTCCTTATGTTAACACTGGGAAAGAGCATGAATTTAAAAAAATTAAATGCAATTCCTAAGAAGGTTTACACCAGCTCACTCTGAATCTTAGCTTAGGACCAAAACATTCTCAGCATTCTCAGTAGCTCTAGTCCTCTGGCTGTAGACTTCAAAATGCATATTAGCTTCTCTCTCTGTTGCTTTTGACTGTGTACTTCCCCTAGGATATTTTTTCTTTTTTTTCCCTCTGTGTTCTCTGATCTTATAAAGAGACAGGTTCTTTCCCATTTCTTTCTGTCTCAGGCCAGAACTACCCATGTATCACTGCTATCCCAGAGGTTTCTGCCCCAGAGGCAAACTAACATCTTACTGTTGGAAACTATTTAAAAAAGGCCAACTCACCAGTCCCAGAGAAGCAAAAGCATCATCTTAACATTGGCTTTCTGACTGACTGTCCCTCTGTAGTGCTCTTAATGAAATAGCATGGACATTGAGCTTGTCCATACCCACCTGGGAGCTTCGGAAATGACCCTGGATGCTGAGATAAGGAAATCATGTCCCTCAAATGGCAAATAAGTCTCAGCTATGTCCAGAATCTTGCCCACTCCCTTTCTATTTCTTCTCCCTTTATATTCCCCACCAATTTCCCTTCTTCCTTCACTTTAAATTTCTTTATTAGTATTATTTTTATTATTACTTTTCATGAATTTAGGAGAGAAAGGAGGAGCAAACACTTCCAAATTGACTCCTGCAAAGGTGGAATTTTCCCTGGGGACGGAAGCAATCCATACATCTACACCCCCTGACTTATCTCAGGAGCAATTCAGAGTTTCTAGCTCAGTGGAGAACAACAAACTTCCCTATTCACAACTTGGACTTGTGATTTCTTCTTATTACCAAACTATCGGTAAGATCTGTCCATTATGTTTTCAATATTATCTTCTACATTAGTGTTGAGATTGTATGTAGTTGTAGGGTAGTTGTAGGGTAGTTGCCAGAGCTTGAACATAGAGTGGGTTCGTCAGACACTTGTAGGCAGTGACAGAACAGTCTGGAGACAGAAGATGCTTCCAGCCCCTCCGGTACCCTCTCTCCTACCCTGGCTGTCACCACTGAGAGAGTCTAGGCCACCCTTTGTCTATCCCTGTTTAACAGGAACATAAATCCCTATGGGGTTGGGGACAATGCTCTGTTGCTCTGGTTCTAGCTGATTCCGTTTTACTTGTTTTTCCCCTTGATTTGCCTTATCTACAAATTCAGTGTTATGTTCTTGATGCATGTCATAGACCCAGTGTACCCCTTTTCCCTAAGAGACATTTTATAATTTCCATTTTACATCCTAAAATAAAGTTTATACTTAACATATTCTTCTTACACTTATTATTTTGAAAAAAGAATCACTATGAAGCCAAAATACAAAATAGAGGATAAATAAAACAAAATCACTTTATAATAAAGGAATCTGTGTGTTAGTTTGTAAAGCCTGGGCATTAGAAGATATAAAAAAGTAACCAAATGCTTATGTTTCGAATATAGAATCACCATGAATATGACAGTTATAAATACAAACTGATACAGTATTGTATTGGTGACCACAGTGCTGTCAGCATTGTTAAGTTTTGTGACATGATTTTCTAAAATGGCAAATAAATCTTGGTAAAGTTCTGAACATAAGAAAGTATTAGAGTAACTGCATTTCTGGAAAGCTCAGGGCCTTTAGAAATCATGCAAAAATGCTCTTTTTATGTGTAAATGAAGTTAGAAGTTAGACTCAGTTAGTTATAACAGGTTTCTTATCTTTTCCTTCCCTGTGGAGGAAGCTTCCATGCCTTGCAGGCCATCTGGTGTCCTTGGTATCAACTTATGAATTACCAGGAGATGCCCTGTATTTCTAACATACCCTCTAGGGGACATCACTGCCCTCATTAGAAACCACTCCCGTGTCAGTTGGGTTTTTTGCAATACATTCCTGAACCCATGCATTTATTAGAAAAACAAAGAAAAATTCATGTGATACTAAGTAAAAGGAACCATCTGATATGCTATAATCTTGTCACATTTCTGCTAAAAAATAAACCCTTTGAAACTCCCCATCAGCTATGGGATGACATCTGTATGTCTCCACTTGCCATTCGAGGCCTCCACCATCTGACCAGTACCACTGTGCTGCTGTCACATCCATCATTTACAGACAGACCCATCCTTTTCTCCCCCTCACATGTCTTTTCTGAGCGTCTCTCCACCATCTCTCCCTGCCTGCCTTTTATTCTGCTTTCTCATGAAGCCTCCTTATTACCACCTGTTAGATCCACTCTCTCAGTCCTCTGTGTTCAAACAGAGCATAGGTTGCTTGCTCTCTGCATATATACAGCGTGTGACATTTGAAGGCACTCTTAACTTGAAATTGACTTCTAGTAATCTACACGGTTAAGGAATAATGCAGTTGAAAATACTCTTGCAAATATAAGGAAAATATTTTTCCAAGAACTGACATTTGTTCTTTTACTTGATTAAAAATATAGATGTTCTTCAAGCCAGCAATCAAAGAAGTCTTAAAGTTCAGGTACTGCATTCTCTTGGGAGTCTTCTCCTCTTTGCAGAAAAGAAAAGGTAGGTTTTTAGGAGTCAGTAGAACAAGGGAAACTTGTTTGTTAGAAAGAAGTTTTAATTATTGTGTAAAAATATTATCTTTCACACATTTTAATGCTTCAATAATGCTACAATGCTCTGTCTTGTGCATCAGATGTGACCTGAGAGAAACCATTATGAACAATGAACGGATAGATTTGTTCTCTCCTGGGTCAGTCAGTATGTTTCTACAGTGTACTTGCTTTCCCTTTTGGAAGACAGATTTACTAACAGGTCTCCGAAAATCCACTGCCTGATTGATGCTCTGTTTCTGTTTCAGGGCTGCTTTTAAGTGTTGGTGTCAAGCTCTTGATGGCCTATTCAAAAAGCCAGACGTGCTATACACGTGGAAAGAGCTTGGCACATCACCCACTAATGCCACCGATGGCTCTTCACCTCCCAGCTTCCAAGACTACAGTGAGGAGTTTCTGTCCAGACTTGGCATTTGGGGGTGTTTGCAAGGAGCAGTCATATCAGCAAAGATAGCACAGTGAGTGTGATGTTGGAATGATGCAGATCACAGCTACTGGCTTCCTTTGTGAGTGCCCTGGAGAGGCACCTGGGTTCTTGGATAGTTACATTCATATCATACAGGGCTGTGAAGTTCGCTTATATGTGATGTTTAGTGTTTACGACTGTCTCCTCTTCATGTAACACCTCCCATCTCCTGAAAAAGGAGCACCACATGGGCACAGGTATTTGCTTTATTTGCTGATGGAAGTCAAGTGCCTGACCTGGAAGTTCAATAGCTACTTGTTGAACGCACAAGTGAGTGAAGGAACAGCTGGCATGGGAACAAGAACAATAGCATAGAGGTAGGCTAACGTGGGCCTAATTCAAGAGGGTCCTAGTCCTTGTAACCCATGCCTCTTGGCAAGATCCGTGTTCTCTCTGAGCCTTACCTCATCTGTATGCCAAAGTGGTAAGAATTACATGACATACTGAATCTGTTTGTTGGGTGGCCATAACAAAGTACCATAACATGGTGGCCTAAACCACAGAAAACTGTGATCTTGTGATTCTGGAGGCTGGAAGTCTGAGATCTCGGGCTTGACTGGTTTTCCTCTGAGGCTTCTCTTGAAGATGGCTGTCTTCTCACACAGCCTTCCCTTGTACATGTCAATGTCATAATCTCCTCTTCTTGTAAGAACATGGATTAGGGCCCACCCCATGACATCATTTTAACTTAATTTCCTCTTTCAAGACTGCCTCCAAGTATAGTCACATTGAGTTTAGTGGAGGTTAAGACTTAAAACACACGAATTTTTAGGGGATAAAATTTGGCCTGTTACACACTGTATTCATGTCCTATTGCTTACTGCAAAAAATTGCCATAAACTCAGTGGCTTACACAACACAAATTTATTGTCTCAGAAGTTCTAAAATCAATGCATCAGTGGGGCTGTGCTCCTTGGGATGCTCCAGGGAAGAATCCATTCCTTGTCTTCTCTATCTTTGAGAGGCCTCCCTCATGCCTCAGCTCATGGCCCTTCTTCTGTCTTCAAGACTAACACTAGTACCTCCCTCTCTTTCTTTTTCCCCCCTCTCTTTTTCTCTTTCCCTCCCCTACCCCTCTTCCTGCCCTCTGCCTCTCCCTTCTGCTTCCATCCTTACATCTCTTTCTCTGATTTTGACCCTCCTGCCTTTCTCTCATGAGGACCATTGTCATATAATGACATATAATCTTCCCCATTGCAAGATCCTTAATTTAATCATACCTGCAGGGTCTTTTTTTGCCTTGCAGAGTCACATATTCATAGGTTCTGGGGATTAGGAAATGAATATGTGGGGGGGCATTGTTCAGTCTATTACACATAACATATGTGAATGTCTGTAACAACGGTTTGTATGTAGCCAGCCCTCAAAAATTTAATTAACATAAAAAAATTATAAAGTATGGTGGGAGTGGAAGCATAAATTTCCTTCACCTCTCCGTTATTTCTTTAGCTTACCTGTAGGGTGTGTGTGTGGGGAGGGGCCAGCCTAGTGGTTAGAGCTAGAGATTAAATTTAAAAAAATTAAGTCTTCCTGGCTAGTAATCACATTGTTTTCAGAAAATTACCATCTTTGGGCAGGGGACGTAAGAAAGTACCACTTTGAAAAGATTAAACATCAAAGATTTAAACCTCTATCAAGTTTGATCTTTTGCATTCTTGGGATAGAGCTCATCCTTAGACACATACACTCTGCAAAGAAGTCAGAGCTAATGACTTGGCAGAGCTTGGCAGTGGGGAGTATAAAAGCCAAGGAAGGCTCCCAGCTTGGAAAGGAACAGCCACCACACTCCTGAGCTCTTGTTTCTCTGAGCCTCTGGAATTATTACCTAGTGGTTTTCAATGAGCAGACAGTCATTTCCTGGTTGCCCAGCTGGAATTCTGACTTCCACAGGAGATGTGATTCTACAAGGGCTTTGGCTCTTTTCCTGAACTCCATGAGCAGAGGAACCTTCTTCCCACTGAATAATACCACACTTCCACACCTACACAGAGAAGCTGAACTCAGATAGGCATTGTCATTAATAGAGTGAAGCTGACTGGCTTTATTTAAGTAAGGCTTAGGGAGTAATGCAGCTCATAGATGCAAATGTGAATTTTAGGACCTACATTAAAAAAAACTCAAACTCTTCTAAGGGACATAAAATAAGACAGTAGTAAATGAAGAGACATTGACCTTAGCTGAAGATACTTAATGTGAATGGCTCCATAATACACAGCTAGAAAGGAAATTCATTACTTCAATCTTTTGGTGGAATTGTTGAACCATACTCATCAAAACCTTTAATTTTATACTTCCCTCCAGTGGAACTTATGGGATAAGTGCTGAAAAATGCAGGTATAATTGTTTACCTCTGCATTGGAGAAAACTGAAATGCAGATTGTTATTTTTATATTATGATACATTCATATGATAAAATATTAAAGTTCTTAAAAATTATGATATAGTTCATTATGTCTGTGAGTGGCAAATTTGTTTATAAAATAGTATATACTGCATAATTCTAGTGTTAATATATGCGTTTGTATGCGTTCCTATGTGTATAAAACTACATAGAAGGAATTGTTGCTAGTAATTGTGTTTAGTTGGAAGGATTATGGGTAGATTTTTTAAATTTTCTTCTTTATATTTTCTTACATTCTTCTTGTATTTTTAAAATTCTAGATATGTGTCTATGGACACATTGATATCAGAATATTTTTGGAAAATTGTCTGCTAATCACTTTATTTTTCTTATGCTTATTTAGATTTATTCAGACATCGAATGTTAGCAAAAGAATCAACTGTTGCATTTTGTCTGCCTTACTCTTTCAGGTAACTTTATGTATGTTTTTCTAAAGCATATATTCAGTCAGTGAAAAAAAGTACAGTAGTTTGTCATATTCATAAAACTCACAGGTAGGAGGAAAACAGCATGAACCTTGACTAAGTATCACAAGCCTGTCTGTCTTTGGCTGGCTGACCCCCTGTGCCTGTAATATTCAGCAGAGTTAGTTTCCTCCTATAGACTCAGCAGAGGGAGTTCTAGAGAAACTGAGTCTGCATTCCCTCGTAAGATCACGATGCTGGTAAGGAATGTGAAGCCAGTCTGTCAGACTCTGAACAGTTGCCTCAGGTTACCTCAGCTTTAAATTAAGTTTTGCTTGGTTACAGCATATAAAATATATCTTATAATGAAGGTGAAAAGTAAGTTGAAGACTACAGAAGAGGTGTGTTTACAGTTCTCAGGATTTTGGTTTGACTTCACTCAAGAAGAAAGGAGCTTTTATCTGAGATACAAGACAGTTTGAGATGCGGAGAGGTAGCCAGGGGCCTTTGCAGTCTACTCAAGGTTCTCCTCACTTTGAAGGATGGGCACCCTTATTCTGTGCATCAGAGGAGTCTGATAGCTTATGAAATCTAAATAGTTGAGTTCTTGGGGAAGGGATTCTCTTTATGTAAGGCCAGACTTTTCAATTTCCTTATGTTCCTACGCTTCTTGCTTATGCTTCAAAGGAAGAACTGGAAGCGGCAATCTGACTCTGCCTCTTTACATTGCATTTCACTTTCTGATTCTCCTTGTTCTTAAAGATAATGCCATTTATGTTTTATTAAAAATATGATTTAAAAATTATATTTAACTTTTTGCACAGTGTGCCCACAATTTCTTAAGTGATACCACACCTGAAAAAATAATTAGCTGGTGGGATATATTTTAAAAGCCTGTAAATTATTTTTATGATTTTAAATCAAATTTTGAAATTGAAAATTTCAACAACTGAATAATATTTTAAAGTAGGATGCTTCATAATTGTAATAAGCAATATGACTTAAACTCTTTCCTGATACATATATTAAAATAAGTTTACACTGCATTTGTCAATAGAAAATATCAATTACTAAGATAACAAAGGAAGTACTCCTGAATGTATCATAAAATTTAATTTTGTCTATTCATCTTGTCTCCACAATATCTATCTAGTATAATGTTGATCATATAAATTACCCAAGAATTATTGGTCAACTTACACAAATCATGTTTTCAGCTAATGCAGTTACAAGTTTGGACTTAACCTCTGTCAGATTTAGACTTCTAAAATAAGCTGTTATTTCCTTATTTAAACCTAGGTATAGTGGAAAGAGCATAGGTTTTTGAGTTAAGTAGATGTTATAAGTTTGGACTTAACCTCTGTCAGATTTAGACTTCTAAAATAAGTTGTCATTTCCTCTACTTATAACTGGGTATAGTGGAAAGAACATAGATTTTTGAGGTAAGTAGATACAACTTTGAATCTTCTTTTGTCATCATTAGCTGTGTGACCTCAGGTAAATTAATTGTTTAAGCCTCAATTATATCCAATGTGAGATAGTAATCCCTTCTCATAAGGATGAGTTAAATGAACATTAAATGAGATAATGTTTATGAAGAATTTACTAGCAGTGCTCAACATAAAAATGACCCTCAACAAATGATAATTTAATGTAATGATAATTTCTTTGAAAATAGTAAGTATCCAACTACTGTGGAATTTAAAAAGCCCCTCTTGAGTGATAAAAGCACTTGGAACCTATAATGATGATAATATAAATGATAAGTACCGTTTATTTCAGAGCGTAGTGTGCGAGGCATGCACTGAGCACTTTGGAAAGTAATATACATTTCATCATTGAAAATGAAACACATACCTCTTTATTTCAACTTGTTTTCCTTTTCAGGGTTTGCTTAGAACTACGCTTCCCCACCCCAAAGCTGAACATTGCTATATTCAATATGAAATCACCCAGCTTCTCCCAGGCATACACCTCTTTTCAGATAGATTCAGGGCTGACATTTGCTCCGTGGTTGCCAGTTTGTATTACATTATACGCGAACTGCATTATGTTAAACAAAATCTAATGGTAAGTAATTCGTAAAATCAACAAGTCTTAATCACTGTGATATTTTGTCCCACTTCATGCTTCTCAAATATTGCTAATGTTCTTTTGGTCATCTTAAGTTTTAAACTCTATAAGATTCTTATCTAGAATTCAAAATAAAGTGTATTGATTATTTTATTTGTTTACACTTTTGCTATAAAGCAATGTCTGTTCAATTTGTTCTTTTTTTCCTGTTTCACACATGTGTATATGCCATATACACAAACATGAATATATATTTAAGACGGTTGGTGAAACTGATCAGATGTGTCACACTGATCTTAAACATGGAAATCTAGACTACTTGTAACTCACTGCATTAAGTTGTTCAGTTTTGTGTCAATACCAAACCATGAGAGTATTTCTTTATTGAGATAAGTTTATCTTTGTGTCACTTGTTTTTTCTCTGACAAGGGTGCATCTCAGACAATAATAGGTTGTATTAGGTAAAAAGACAGATATCTTTTATTGTCCAGTGATATCCATGAGTCAAAACACAGCTTTTCTTTCCTTAATCACAGTATGTCACAAATTTGAAGTTTGTTGCATTTTAAAAACAAATCAGTGTCTGGTAACTGTTGGTCATTTTATATCTTCCTCCTTTATCTTATTTTGTTTATTTTCTTCCTTTCTGTTCTTCCCCCCCTCCCTTTTTTAATTTAATATCTTTTTCTGCTGTTTGCTTCTTAATATCTATTCTTTCTCCTTTTCTGCTTATTTTTCCTTCCCTCATAATTTTCATACCTTTCTTTTATTTCCCATATTTTTTAAATTCTCTTGGCATATTTGTTCTTCTAAATTCAACTCTCTTTTTATTGAAAATAATTGTTGCCCCCCGATAATAACTGTTAAATTATAAAACCATGTATTAAAGTGAAGAAGTTGAGAAATGCTTTTAATACTTGGCAGATTTGGCAAGAAATTGTTTATTAATAAAAATAACTGTTAAAGAGATTCATTCTGGATTGAGAAAATGGTTCTATCCTCTGGGTAATCTTTAGCTGCCTAGTCAGATTCATATATAATACATATCACTGCAATGGAAAAGAAATGAAAACTTTTCTTCTCTAAAGCTTAAGAAATTGATGTTTTTCTGAATAATTGAGTAATTGGCCGCAATAAAACGGCGTTTTTCTATTTCTCACTAAAGAAAAGAAAAAAATCTCAAAGGTAATCGCCAACTCTTAATGTTTTGTGCTGCATTAATTGTAGAAAAAGTACTGTGTCATGTTTGCAGGGCATAATTGTAGAAAATGTACTATATTATGTTTGAAATCATTTAAAACTAGTTTTAATCCTTTTAGAAAGCAGTTGATATTAGTAGCTGCCAGTTGACTGACAACTAGGGGTTCCCCAGCTGAACTTGGAAGAAGTAAACAGTTTCCCTTCTGTATTACATTAACCTTCTCCAGAAGAATCCCAGTGGCTAAGGAGACTTGTGTGGAATATAAAATTTGCTATGGGACCCAGAGCGATGGACCCATGGGAAATAGATTGCTAAATGGGGATCCCAACACTCCCTCTCCCTTTGGCAGGGTAGGATACAGCTGCCAGAACTAAGCTTCAGATTTGAGTTGAGGTCAGGAGCTGTTCCAGTGTCTGGACAAAACTGTCTCCTCAACACCTTTCTCTGGATGGATAGTGGCTAGGTTAGTTGAAATATTGACGGTCCATAAGCCTTCATATATATTCAGGAGACCTCAAGAGCAATTGAGCTTTGGAGTTAATTCTAGAAAAGTAAAAATACTACATGGAGACTAAGCTCGTGTTTTAATCAGTAGAATATGTGCTAAGGCAAAGGCAAGGGCTTATTAATTAGGTTTTGTTCTCATTCAACAGAACCTAACACACAATAGATTTTCACAGATATTTTTATGCTGACAATAAAATCCTAAATGAAGACAAATGGCCGCTGACATTCAAATGAATAAGGAGGAGCTAGTTAGGGGACATGGATTGAGTTCCTTTGCTTTAAGTCAGGGGTGTCCAATGTTTTTATTCCCTCTGCTGCATATTAGAGAAACAAAAGCTGTATTGGGCCACACATTAAATACACAAACACTGGCTTGGCGCCCATAGCACAGTGGTTACAGTGCCAGGCACATACACCATGGGTGGTGGGTTCGAACCCCATCCGGGCCTGCTAAACAACAATGAGAACTACAACCAAAAAACAGCTGGGTGTTGTGGTGGGCACCTGGAGTCCCAGCTACTTGGGAGGCTGAGACAAGAGAATTGCTTAAGCCCACAAGTTTGAGGTTGCTGTGACCTGTGATGCCACAGCACTCTACTCAGGGTGACATAGTGAGACTCTGTCTCAAAAATAAATACATAAATAAATATACAAATACTAAGGAAAACTGATGAGCAAAAAACAGGTCCATGTACTTTTTGTGATATTAGATACCACGGATAAGCAAAAAAAGTCCGTACAAAATCAGTATGCAGCCTGCGGGTGCAGGTTGGGCACCCCTTCTTTAAAGTTTGCTTTTATTTGATAGTTCATTTGCTAAAATTTTTCCATAGGCTACAGTGATTTATACATTTTATGTTGAGTTGATTTTTTTTCCAGAAAGATAATTGATTGGATTTTAACTTTTTCATGCTTAAGGGGATGTGAAACCTAGGTTTGGGGTGCTGAATGGCATCTACTTGGAACTGTAAGTCTCTGGTAGCATTCGAAAGTTCTGATAAAATTATTAAGCAGATGCCAGGCAGATCATTTCACTTATATCAAACAGTATAGTCTCCTAATCTGAAAAATCAATTAGTATTTTATATAACTTTTTCTACATTTAATATTTGGCTAAATTTGATTATTAGGTTATTAACTTGATAAAATATATTTTAAAATGAAGAGTATTTTTCTCCTGATAGGTGCTGCCTCTCCTTGCCTTATACCAATATTTTGTTTCTGGAATTTGCCAAGACCTAGTCAGAAATCTAGAAGCGAGAATCCTCAAGGTATGTGCAAGCTTTTAAGACAGTTGATAGTCTTGAACTATTAAGGATATTGTCACACAGTAATTTGATTTTAATACTCATAATAATAAACTGCTATCAATGTGGTGGTACACTGCTATAAAAATAACTTACTCATCGTTATTATAACAGAAAGAGCCAGTTACTATGCTTGGGCCACAGTAAAGTGAGGAACAGCTATACCTGGAAACAAGGCTTACCCAGTACCAGTCAGCCTGGAAATCACCACTTCTAAGAGACTGGTTTCGGGTGGAGGCCAAGTGAGCCAGTTTTCTAAAGTTCTGTGAATTTATGTCTAAGGACCTTTATGGACGTGATGGTACACAAGTAATTTTTAATGCGTAGGCAGTTGAATTAACAAGATCAGATAGACACTAAGTTACAATAAGTCCTGTAATTCAGAAGTCAGTGGAGATTTTGTCTATTATTCATGTGCAGTTGGCTGGCACACCATGTGGAGTGGGGACCTCAAGCCCTCATTCGCTCTGCTCCCTTTCCTGGTCACCCATGTTGCATGGTTCTCACTTTTGTTGAATTTTCTTGTACATGGATCATCTCAAGATCTAGAAGATGTGTCCCCTGTTCTGTACCTCCTCAACTCCACTATCAAATTCAGCCCTGTTCTATGTTCTACAAACACACACACATGCATTTACTGACACGCAAATGCATACCACATGTGTTTACCCAAGACCTTTCTTCCTGTAGCGGACCTCACTGGAAACTGGGAAGACAGGAAAATTTAAGTTGAGGCAAAGCAAACAGTTGAGAATATTGGCATCTGGAGCTTAAAATATTTCTTGGCCTCTCATCCAATGGCACAGTCAGCTACGTGCTGGTAAATGCTTTACAATTGGCTCCCAGCATCCCTCACTCCAATCCAGATTTGTGGCATTTGCAATTTCTATCCATGGGGAAAATATTACCATTATGGTTGACTTCAGGCTACCAATTAGATGTCACTAAAGATGGACCTGATGAATATAGTCACCTCCTGCAATTGGGAGTGAGTAGATTGTAGCCCACCACTAGCTTAATCCTCTCTTCCCCTGTTTTGGAAATACTTTTTGCCTTTCTTCCCCAAATTCCTCCCATTTTCTAATGAGAGAAAATTAGACTTCCCTTTGAACTGTTCTTCCCATCCAGACCCTACCCTTGGTCCCATGTTTTTAGACCCAAATAGTCCATTACATTCTATTTCTAAATGAAGGCAATCCTAAGAGGAGTTTTGGTGCTGGCTATTAATATATTTTAACCTGGGAATAAATAGTTTGCTACTGACCCTGAAAATTTGTGGATCACCCTCTCTGAGTTACTGAACTCTCTTATGCATTCTTTTCCTTCTGAATTCCAATAACACTTTGTAAAAAACTGCATATAATATTCTCTTCCTCCCTCTCTCCCTCTAGTACTCTCTTCAATATTTCAAAATTCTTGAGGCCAGGACCTGTATCTTATTCATCTTTAATTCCCCATAGTGTCTGGAGAATAAATTCACATACTTGATATTCAGCAATTAATTATTGAATTAAATTTAAAATCTTCAGACATTTACCAAGAGCCTACTGTCCATGCTCTCATTAGTGTTTAGTGGAAGCTCACCACAAAAATGCTTAGTAGATATTTATTGATTTCACTCTAAAACAGCATTTATTGAGTACCTCCTATTTAAAAACACCATGGTAGTAACTTGAATCAAAGAAATGGAACTTGCTTATAATAAAAATGAGAACTGGGGCAAGAAAGACAGAACATACACCTAAGACAATATGCACCTGCTGTTTAATTATTAATATTTCCATATGAATGTAATGACCAATAAGTCTCTAGGCATTTTAAAGAAGGAAAAATAGCTTTCAATCTTTAGGTTTCACCAAATTGGCAAGATTTAGACTTGAAAGAGTTTCTATTCCTTAGGACAGGGAGAGAAACAGGAAGGAGACATTCTTGGCAGATAGACGTTTGAAAGGTACAAAAGCGAGAAAGTAGTGACTTGTTCAGGCAGCAGGTGGTTCAGTGATGCTGGAGTAGAGGTTTTGAGTGGGAGGCTGCAGAAGATAACAGGAGAATGCCAAAGGGCCATGACTTGGGGAATACCAAGGACCCCGTCTTCAATTCCAAACTGTGAAGACATGTAATGGGGAGGTTGAACCATGGGAGAAGTGAAATGAGGAGATTATGGAGTCAGAATTGGGAAACAGATGCATCCTGGGCTATTATCAAGAGTGCTAATACAAGCCTAGAACATTAATAACTTGTCAGGAGATTTAGGGGGGCACTTAAAGACATAATCCAGAACAACATTTCTGGTTAGTTAACTTATTTTCTATTGTATTGTAAGCACATGGTAACTGTTTTTGTCTTAAAGTGCTGCTAAAGCCAGAGAAGAACTAAGGACTCTTTCATGAGCCTTAAGTTGGTGGGTGGATTAGTTACATAATTATTTTGGGGGGGGGTGGGGAAACAGAGTCTTGCTGTGTGGCCAGGGCTAGAGTACAGCGCCGTCACTATAGCTCTCTGCAACCTCAAATTCCTAGGCGCAAGTGATCCTCCTGCCTCAGCCTCCAGAGTAGCTGGGATACAGACCTTCACCATCAGACCTGGCTAATTTTTTCTAATTTTAGCACAGACAGGGATCTCACTCTTGCTCAGGCTGGTCTTGAACTCCAGACCTTCAGCGATTTTCCCACCTCAGCCTTCCAGAGAGCTAGGTCATAGGCATGAGCCACCATGCCCAGCCTAGTTAGGAGATTAGGAGAATAGAATGATTAGATCTTCTATACACTAACAGTGTTGGGGCAGAATAAGAGAACTGGGATCTTACTGGCATAGCAGGATTGAAAAACCAGACCAGGGTTCTGACAGAAGTGGTGAAAAGGGCAACTGATGGATTGCACAGAGGAAGAAATAGCAGCAGTGTGAACTTAGTTTGCCTACTCTTCTGAAATAAACAGGGGTCAGTAAGTGGGAAGACAGAAGTGTCAGTCAGGAAACAATAGACAGTGATGCTTTTTGACAAATCACATAACAAGAGATCATGCCGTTAAGTTTCCATAGGGTCCCTGTGTCTTTCTGGGAGAGCTTTAAGACCTCCTTGTGATCAGCATGCCTGGCTCAACTTTATTTTCTTTCTTTATTTTTTTTTTGAGACAGAGTCTCAAGCTGTTGTCCTGGGTAGAGTGCTGTGCCGTCATAGCTCACACTACCCTCCAACTCTTGGGCTTGAGAGATTCTCTTGCCTCAGTTTTTCTATTTTTGATAGAGACAGGGTCTTACTCTTACTCAGACTGGTCTCAAACTCCTGAGCTCAGGCAATCCACCTTCCTTAGCTTCCCAGAGTGCTAAGATTACAAGTGTGAGCCACTGCGCCTGACCTTGACTCAACTTTAGAACTGCCAGCTTCTTGGAAGATTTATTTTTCTTAAGACATTGAATGTCCCTAGGAAGGGTGCAGATGGTTTTGTGTCTGTGTGAGTAAAGAGTTGATTTATGGGCAGTTCTTACCATCTGGCTTGATTGTGTTCATAGTGTTGGCTACTTCTGAAAATATATGTCCTTTATTTAAAACTATTGTTTTTTCTAACGGTCAGATTGGTATGATGCAACAAGGCCACACATAGTCTGTGTATAGCAATTTTATAGGCAAGACCCAAGGAGACTGATGAGAAAAATGGAAAATCTAGATTTCCGAGAGAGTTCATATGTCTCCTTATGTGCTTACTTTGATGTTATATGGCACTGGGGAGTTTGGTGCCCAAGGTGCCTTAGCCAAGAACCAAAGTATGCAGCTCAACATACAAGTATATGTGTATAATACATACATACATATATATATATAATTTTCTCTATTAAAAATATTCCCCTATTTGTTCCTTATTTTCATGTAATTTGCATATCCAATTTTTCCTACTTACCTTCTATTTATTTCTTTCAAATTTACACAATCTTGAGATTCCGAAGATAATAATGAAAGGAAAACAGAAAGTAAAATGGTAGATACGCAGAGGATAAGTTGATTTTTCTTTTTTTTATGTTTTACATATCTTTATTTTAATCCAATTTTGTATTTTATTCCCTGCTTCCACATTTTCTCTCCTCTGTTCTTTACAAAATTACTAGATGCTTCCAAAACATAAGTTAGGTTAAAGCTCTCTAAGAACCTTATGTCACTCAGAGAATAAAATGCAAAGTCCTTACTCTGGTTTGTAAGCTCCACTTGACACCCTCCCTGGCTACCTTTCCCACCCACCTCTGCACTCTCCTCCCTTCCCCTCTGAGCTCCTGGCCCACACATGACCTTTGTTACTAAGGTTTCTTCAGCAGATTTTTACTTGTCCCTTAATGTCATTCCCAAATCACCTCTGTAAGGTCTTCTCCACTGAGGATTCTTTCCTGAGCACAATCTTGAAAACAGCTTCTGTTAGTATTTTCTCCAGTGGTTCTCAACCTTCCTAATGCCGCAACTCTTTAATACAATTGCTCATGTTGCTCATTTTTGTTGCTGCAATGAAAATAATTTTATGGTTGGGGGTCACCACAACATGAGGAACGTATTAAAGGGTCGTAGCATTACGAAGGTTGAGAACCAGTAACCCCCAAGAAGGCTTGGTGTATGGGACGTGCTCAGTAAATATGTAGAATGAATGAATGGAAACAAGAATTTTCTTTTCTTGCTTCAATTTCCTAATTGATACTCCTTCTGGATTCCATTCTAAATAAGGCACATGAGATACATAGTGATTAATTGATTAATATTCTTAAATGTATGTCTTTAAAATTGACAGTGTCCACTAGTCATGGATAAGACATCTGATTGTTGTCTCTGTGTGGGTACGTTGTGAAGTAGTCTCCTGGTTTGATTTTCCTGAGTATTAGAAAACTCCAGGAGTGTTTTATTTTCCTTATAAGCCATAGTTCACAATGTGAACAAAATAATGATTTTTTAAAACTTTCTACAGCTATCATATTTTTATATGTTCGCCTCTGATGAAGTGAGTGACATCTGATAAATGCCCGTTGTTGTGAGCAGCCGCCTGGTGCTGTTGTCAGCTCCACGGCCCATTGCCCATGTAAATGAGCGTGTTCACAGACACTCGCACCTTCCTCCACTCGCGTCTAGTAAACATTAGTTCCTAGCACATTACAACCATTTAGCAGAAATTCCAGATCTCAGGAATTTGGTGATTTTTCTCTAACCTTTTGTTATAAGTCAAAAAACTATTTAAGTAAGAAATCTTATCTTTCCGTTTTTTTACAGATAGAAATCCTTATAGATTTGGGATTTTTTTCTGATGCTTTTAATGAGATAATCCATATTATTTATGGAAGAAACATGCCTTGCTCAATACCCGCTGGCTATAAACCTACTGGAAAAATGAAGGTAACCTGCAATTTAATTCAAAGCCATTTCTTTATCTTCAAAGGTTTGTTCCTAAAATGTAGGGATGTACTCCCACAGAAGAATATTTATAAGTCTTCAATACTCCAGACTTCTTTGGTAAGCCTGGTTACAACTAGCATCAGGTTTTCATGAGGCATCATTTATCTGGAATGGAAGAGTCTTGGGGATGAGAGCAGATGTGGCTTGGGAATAGATTTTTGCAGTTGAATTCTGGCTCATGAATGTTGCTGTAGTTACCATGGCAGTCTCATTAGACACATTTATCAGCCTCTACCTCGCAGATTTTGGGGTCTAATCTTATCATTTCTGGTTAATGTTCTTCATCAAAATAGTCTTTCCTCATATCTTAGTTGGATCTTTTTGATTTTTATACTTCATACCAAAGAGTTAAGAATGTACTGTTCAAATTTCTTCTGATTTCTGTGAAAATATCCCTCTATTTTGTCTCATTGTTTTTGATTTTAATGGGGATAGCTATATCTGGCTTGCTTAATTTGTATTTTGTAAATTGGATAATTGAAGCATTCTTGAAAATGAATACCAGAGTTAACTTTAAAGCACAAAGTAAATCAGAGTGAGCTATCATTTTCCTCTGCTTTGGTTTTCACGGTGATCTAGGGATCAATGGGTGATCTTGCTTCAGGCAGATGCTTGGACCCTCACAGGCTAGCCAGTAAAGGAATTAGAAGGAGACAGGGACTCACTTTGCCTGGGGCAGATGGTATGAGAGGAATGAGTTGGACAGATGCAACACAGTGCTTCCTGGGTTCAAATTTGGAGGACTTTATTGAACCTGGGGAATGGGCTATAAGTCTTGAAAATCACTTGCATAAGTGGCCATTATATTCGCATATAATATGTCCATTACTTCAGCGTACTTCCCCAAAACATACATGCTTATTACTCCATATGACTGTGATAGCTTTATTATTTATTGCAATAGGGTAAGTGAGGCCTTCCACAGAACATCCTAAGAGGAACATTTATTATTCAATAGGATCTATGCATATTTGCATGTGTGCATACCCCATCTATGTTTGTATCTGTGGTGTGTGTATAGTCATGGGGATAGAACATGGAGTTAACACATCAGTGGAATTATTGCTTTCCTGGAGCTTATAGTCCAGTGAGAGAGTCCAGGAAGATAAGAAGGAAAGAGAAACCAGTTGAGTAGAGTGAGAAACAACGTAGAGTTTGTTTCAATGGCCAAAATTTTCACAAAAACAAACAAAAAGTCTAAGATTATATTTCACATGTAAATTCCAAACTTCATTTTTATCAACTAGCTTTCATGGGATAAATTAGTGGGTAAATTATATCCCAGTGGATTCTGATTTCAGATTTTATATTCTCAAAGTTCATTTGCAGCGTTCCAGCTTCAATAGGGAATTAAAAACTGTAATTAAAAGAGGAAATGCGTTCAGGGTTTATAATTAAAATAGGTGCCAATGTTATTAGGCTGCAGGCTAGTTATTTAAAAAAGGGATTGATGAATTAAATTTCACTTTCAAAAGAACTGAAAAAGTCTTCAGAATGCTATTGGGCTTTTCATATTCCTTTTAAAAAATGCTATATTTTAACATTTTACTCATCTTAGGATTCTGCTCTTGTACCAAGTATTTAAAAATGCTATATTTTAACATTTTATTCATATTAGGATTCTGCTCTTGTACCTAGTCTAAAATCTCATCATCAACTCTCTTCAATTTATATCATCAAAGATCTCCTCCTAGATTTACTTTTCTTTGTATTATGGGCAATAAAAATGTCTTCAAAGAAGGAAAAAAGAAATTTAAGCATTTATCGATACCTTTTTCCAATAAAATCTATACATGACATATTGGTTTGAGTTCCCTCAAAAGCAGATTCTGAGACTAGAATTTGAAAACAATAGCATAGTTGGGAAGTGATTCCAGGAATTATAGTGAGCAAGTAGAAAAGTTAGATAAGGAAGGGAGGAAAATCAATCCAGAAAGCATTAAAGAGAAGGTTACTGCTGTGGGCAACTTTGGCCCACTGTGGCCCTCAGAGGCTGGATAGAACATTTCTCTTGTTCTTCACTGGAAACGTTTTGTTCCCTGCACTTGTAAGTCTGTCCTGAACATTGCTATGGCCACAGAATAACCTTAGGGAAAGAGGTACAGGTGTTTGTGGTAGGCTATCATTCAGGTGTGAGGAACCTGTCCAAAGAAGCTTGGTGACTTCCTAGTGACCACAGGGATGTGGGAGGAGCCAGTATTGGCTTCTGTGAAAAGACATCTTTTAACAAAGGCCTCCTATACCAAGAGGCATACATCCTACCTGATGATAACACAACCTCCTATGACAAACTAAATGTTTGCTAAAGCAGCATTACATTTAGAACCAAACATATTAACAGGAAGAGAACCATAAAAGTAGTCATTATGAATAGAAATACAAAGTTACCCAAACTGGCGAAGATTTTTTAAAGTGATAATATTCAATGTTGTTAAAAGTTCGATAATATTGGCATTTTCATACCCTCTGAGTGGGAGTGTAAAAATGAGCCAGCCCCTTCCAATTTTCTCAATATCTTCTGACCCAGAAATTCTGCTTCTAGGAATCTATCCAAAGACAATAATCAGAAATGCAGACAAAAATAGTCATTGATGTTGTTTAAACTGGTGTTGAATGGTGAAGAGACAGTGGGAAGTGTCCCCCTTAGATGCCTAAAAATCATAGGAAAGAAGTTATGCTGCTGCATTTGTAGGGTAGAATATGACCTACCTTAAAAAAAAATATATATATATATATACATATATATATATAATTTACCTATTAGACTAATGGCACGGAGAGAAAAGTATGATGTAGTATTTAGTGAAAATGGAATACAAATCTATACATAATTTTAAAAAATACATCAAAGTGAAATTGGTAGGGAACATATCTAAATATTAGCATCAATCACCTAGAAGAAGTTGACTTATGCATGATTTTTACTTTCTTCTTTATACTACACTAATCTTTTCTCACTAGAATGTTACTTTTACAATAAAAATGGTAGCTATCAATAATTTTAGAAGAATATATTAACAGTTTTATTTAAAAGAATATTAAAATCATCTTGTTCCAACTCTTTTTTATATTTTAACAGACAATTCAGCCATTTGACACAAGAAAACTTCTTTGCAGTAGAGAAAATATACAGGTGAGGCGGAACAATGTTTCATAAATGTTGGGTATTTAAGTGTGGATAGTTTTTGAGTTATTTCAATCTATCTGGTATGTGTGATCTTTGGTTTTGAAAATCTGCTATGTACCATGCTTTTCTATTTCTAATAATAGGGTTTTGTCTCAAACTTCTTAGAAAAGAGGTAGGGTTGGATCCAATTGTTCTGGTTTTCTAGTTGGGCAAACAGCAGTTATTGCTTCTATTTCTTAATTATAGATGTGTATTCAGTTTGTTCATCTAGCCATGTCAAGGATCCCTAATCTTAATATTTATCTTGATTACCTGGGAGGCAATGGCTGATTTTAATTGTAAGAAAAGGATTTTGTACATTTGGCAATAGTCCACATCAGGGTGGGGACCCTGCCCCCTCAAAACCACTTGTGGCCCCTCAGCCCCCCAAGTGTGGACACTTACCTGAATCCGAACTTCACAGAACAAATCCCTTTTAATAAGGGGATTTATTTGGATTCAGTCAAAAGGCCACACTGAAGGATTCAGAAGGCCTCAACTAACCATGTCAAGTATCTCTAATCTTAATATTTATCTTAATTACCTAGAAGGTCATGACTGACTTTGATTGTAAGAGAAAGACATTGTACATTTTACAATAGCCCACATTCTCAATATTGCTTTTAATTATAATATTTCTTTCCAGTTCTCTGACTGTCAGTCAGTGGTTTACAATGTTTTCATTTGGCATTTTCAGAAGCAACTCCTCAACTTCCTCAATAGTTTTCACAAAAAGAGGATTAGACTGCCCATCTAAATGTATTCGTTCCAGTCCCTGAATGATCGGGGTGTAAGCATCTGATGCCCTGGTAGCATTTAAGTATCTTTAAATCTTTAAATAATCATTTGAAACCATCTTAGGAGTAGTGGCAGTCTGTCACTAAAGGCAGTTCTACGTGGGAAGGAGTTTGTAGAATGAGATGACAGTGAATACAACATAGTTTTTATATTTTTTGAAATGCTAGAAAACAGCCTTCTGTTTTATTAAGTACACTTTTTAATGAAAGAATTTTGAGAGAAATTTCCTCAAAATTGCTTTATTTTTGTCTTCCATAATTTTGATGAGCACACAGCCACCTTTTATTAAATGTAATCTTGTTACTTTTCTATTATTGTGCATTTTGTTCCACAAAGTTTACTTTTAATTATTCTTCAGATGATTCATTGCTTTTTCCTAAAAATTTATTTTAATTTATAAGCAGATTGCCTGAAATGAAAGAACTGGAATGAGGGAGATAACCGATACATATTCATATTTCATTTTAGTGTTACAAGACCTTGGGGTGTTCTAGAATATTCATTTCTTTCTAGTCATAAATGCCAGGGCATCCTAAAAGCACTTTCTTAAAGAGTTGTTTTCAGTGTAAAAAGAGTGTCTGTCTGATCATTTCTTTTTATGCAAAGAGACTAACAGAATCATGGAAAGCTGATTTCTATTAGCCAATTAATTAAAACAGTACTGTTGGTCTGCTTAAGACACTTCAGATTACACTTTATATATATCTTTTTGCATAAAGGGAGAGAAAGAAGTGTTAAATAGCATTGCTAATTAATCTTCTTTTGATCCTCAAGTGTTTGTATGTAATTGTCAAGGCTCATTAAATCACTGCTGTGGAGAGAAGAAAAAAGAAAAACCTCCTCTCCTTCCACCTCCCAACCAATCTGAAGTTTTTTCTCTAGATGGGGAGGGTCAGCCATTTTCCTACAGTGGTAGTTTGGTTGCAGCACCATCTCGGGCTGTGTCGTGTCCAGCTCTTCTGGCTGCCCTGATTCCCACCTCTGAGAGGAGGTGAGCAAAAAGGAAGGAACAACAGCAACAGCCTCCCCGCTGCCACCATTGCTTCAGAGTCTTCCCCACATTGGTATTTCTTTGTGTTTGTTTATACAAGGCAAATAGTTTCCTTCTTTTCTAGAATAGATAGCCCCAACATTCTGCCTTTTCTATTAATTCAACAAATTTTAGATAAGAGCCTCTTGTAGTCAAGGTGTTGTTCTGATACTGTCAATCAAATATATCAGTCAATCAACAATACAGACAAATGCTAAGTTCTTGTGGAGCTTAAATTTTCATGGCAAAACGTGATATACAGGCCAGGTGCAGTGGCTCACACCTGTAATTCCAGCACTCTGGGAGGCCGAGGCAGGTGGATTGCTGGAGCTCAGGAGTTCAAGACCAGTCTAAGCAAGAGCAAGAACCCATCCTTAAAAAAATACCTGGGTGTGGTAGCGGGTGCCTGTAGTCTCAGCTACTCAGAAGCCTAAAGCAAGAGGATCACTTGAGCTCAAGAATTTGAGGTTGCAGCTCGGCGCCTGTGGCTCAGGTGGCTAAGGCGGGTGGGTTCGAATCTAGCCCAGATGCGCCAAACAACAATGATGGCTGCAACCAAAAAATGGCCGGGCGTTGTGGTGGGCACCTGTGGTCCCAGCTACTTGGGAGGTTGAGACAGGAGACTCGCTTGAGCCCAGGAGTTGGAGGTTGCTATGAGCGGTGATGCCATGGCACTCTACCCAGGGCAACAGCTTGAGGCTCTGTCTCAAAAAAAAAAAAAGAATTTGAGGTTGCTATGAGTGACATCAAGGCACTCAACCCAGGATAACAGAGTGAGACTTTCTCAAAGAAAAAAAAGATATACAAGTGAACACATTATATAAATACATGCATTATGTAGCATATTGGAAGAAGAGTCATGCTGTGGGAGAAAATAAATGCAGCAGTGCATAAAGGGAATTAGGGTCACAGGGCTAGATGAAATGGGATGATCAGGTTAGTCTTCACTGAGATGACTTTTATGAACATACCTGAAACAGGTGAAGGTGCAAGGCATACAACATCTGGAGAAAGAACCATTGACAAAGAGGGTGCAGCAAGGGCCAGGGTCCCAAGACAGGACTGCCTAGTTTGGTGAGGAATATATGAGCCAGTATGGCTAGAGCTGTGTGAATTGTAGGGAAGATAAGGTCAAAAAGGTCAAATTGAGAAGGACCTTGTAGGCCCATGCAACTCAGGCTCTTATCTGAGCAAAATGAGGAGCCACTGGAGTTTTTGAGGAGTGTGGTCTGATCTGCTTATATTTTAAAGGTTAGTTAATCTGTTGCACCTGCCGTGTGCCAGGTATGGTGCTCGTGCTGTCCATCAGACACATCATAGTCAACCAGCAGCACAGACAAGCTCCCAAACTGGGTATGTGTGGTGCTGGTGCTAGGGGAAAAGGAACACAGCAACTTTGGACATGTTGAGTTTGAGATGCCTGTTAGACATTCCAGTAGAGGAGTTGAATCAGAAGTTGTTCTTGTGAGTCTTGAGTTCAGAAGAGAGGTTGGAACTAAGGAGAAAAAACTTGTGATTTCATCACTCAGCCTTTAGATAAAATTAAAACCTTGAGCCTGATTAAGATCATCTAAGGGGAGGGAATGAAGAGAAAGAAGAAACCTGAGTCTCAGGACCCTCCACTATCAAGAGGTGTAGGGAGAGGAAGGCAACTGAGGGGATGTGGTGGCCTGAAAGCCAAGAAGAGGAAGTATTTTTAGGAGGAGTAATCCATAGCATGGAATTTTGCGGATGAATCAAGTGCCACAATTCACTGAATCATAAATAGATTTTTTTTCACATTTAATATCTCTAAAATAAGAATGCATTTTATAGTGGGTGGCAAGTGACAATTTAATCAACATGAAATATTGGTGTCTTAGATTAGATGTAATATGTTAGAGGAGGACTGAGAACTGATCACTGGATTTGGCTAGGTAGAGGCCACTGGTACAAAAGGTTTTAAGTGTAAGGATGGAGTAGGTTTGAAAGCAAATGAAAGGATTAGAGTATTGACAGTTCAGTATTGCTGTAAAGGAGAGCAGAGAATTGGAGGGGAGGGGAAGGTTGGGATATAGAGAGATAAGGGTTTTTAAGATGGAGGAGGTGACACTATATGCTGATAGGAATATGTCTGTAGAAAGGGAAACATTTATGCAGTTGTAGAGAATGGCTGGGTAGGTCACTGAGGTCAGGAATGTTGGCCTAAGTGGTGGCACCAGCCTTGGGTAGCAGGAAGGAAGGCAGAGCTGTGGGGGAGATTTCAGGGGAGAGTGCCCTAGATGAGCAGGGCACTCTGGCTACTTCAGTTTTCTCAGTAAAGTGGAAGAAGCAAGGATATTAGCTAGGGGTGGGGTGGAATAGGGAAGGGAGGTTAGAATTTTGAGAAAGGAAGAGCATGAAATGGTTGTCTGGGAAAGAGAGGGAGAGTGAAATGTAGGAATATTGCACTAGTAAGGTTCACTTGGGTACTTAAAATAGGACCACTCACATAGCTGTGTGATTTTCTCCAGCCCACCTCAATTGCAGGGGTACAGACCCTAAGAGTTGGACTTCAGAGTTGGGGCTATGATTTTGCCAAAGAAATACATACGCACAGGAGGGGGGCCGCTCTGTGTTCAAGAAGGGGTTCTAATGATTAATCTTGGACTCTAAAGTGAGCAGGAGGGGTGCTTATCCATCCTTCCTTTCCCATTCCCGACCTAGTAGCTGCGATTTACTGAGAGCGATGGCATGCCTGCGGCTGACGAACGTTTGTACTTCCTCTATTTGATAAGCTGTCCAGGTTCACCCTGCTACATGTAGCAGGGAGGCCTCTTGAAACAGGTCAGAAATCAGTGGGGGAATGACAGCAGCTTTGCTGGACCATGGGGATGGCTTGGACATTCCTTGCCTCTCTCCACGGACCTGCCGTTTATGGTACCCATGTCCTTCCCGTGTTCTTTCACCCAACAACAAATGGGGACTGCAAAGGGGACTGAAGCCAATAACAAATGAAAAACTATTTTACTAATTTCCTTTTTTCCCTTTGCGTTTTTCATTTCTTTTAGGCACTTGATGAATTAATGAGCAAAGGATTGCCTCCAATTCTAGTTACACTTGGCCAACAGCATCTCTTAAAAAAATTTGTTTTTGTTAAAGCATACTTTTTCATAAGCCTGGCTGCAACTATAAATTGTACTTCAGAAAACACGTTCTGTCCCGGACCTGTTGCTGACAAGAGCAAACAAAACGTTCTGAACTTGAAAGGTAACTGTTTTAGTTTTTGCCTGTTTCTTTTTCTTCTCCCTTTCCTCCAACTATTCCCAATTCTATCCCCACTAATCCATACGAATGAACTAACATGTATTTTTCTATTGATATGTTTTTCTCCAAGCTCATAATGATACACATATGTACTTATGTCTAGGCATACACAGATACATACCCACCCTTATATATCCATATTCATGTACTTCATGCACACAGTAGGTTTTGTCATTTATTTACAAAATAGTATACTCCTATGTTTCTGCATCTTGTATTTACTATGCAGAAAATATTCACTGAAACCATTCCACTGTATTGGCTGTGTAGCATCCTACGCTGTGATAAGCCCATGGTTTATTCAGCCATTGCTCCACTGGTGCACATTCACTTTGTTTCTAAGGAGCAGTGCCTTAGTCCTACCTATCTGTATGACCCCAATACTTGTAGGTCAAACTATTCCTAGGGTCTCTTATATACTGGCACACATTTCCCGGTTCTTCCATGCCAGTGTCTTTGTTTTCTCTATCTTCTATCTCTATATACTTCTACAGGATATAGAAAGCTAGACTTAATACAGTCCAATCAATCTGTAAATGTCATGGTTTAGTCCAGCCAAGGTTTAGTTCTTGCTGGGACTAACAAGGGGCTGTACTTCACCAAGCCTCTCACATGCCCAAGTGCTACTATACTGTAGAGGCACCATCTGCAACATGACATGATTGCCTAGAAAGGGAAGAGACAGAGTGTGAAGTGACACAGGAGCTCTTATACACCTCAGTCTGGAACTCTTAGTTAACTGGATAGAGACCCTGTCTAAATGCAGGGAGGCTGAGGAATATAGCCTTGCCAGGTGCTCAGGAGGGAGAGGAGCATGCGGGCAAGTGAATATGAGTGCTCTGAGTCACAAATCTTCTTGGAAGTGCTGTTATTTTTCCTGGCCATCTTATCCCAATGCCTTTTTGGCCATCAGCTGTGTAGTGATAGAAGGTGAGGTAAGCAAGGTGTGGAGTGGCAGGCAGATAACAAATCTGTCTGATATGGCATCAGGACTCCTTTCTCTCTTAGCCTCTGGACGGCTCATCTGTCCAGTTCTTCTGTGTCTTCTGGTGGGCCAAGAACACAAGAAGCACTCATGTAGGACTCACATTTATTTTATTACATGTGGGTCGTGACTATTAGAGGGCCAGACTCTTTCTTGGTTCTCTTATATCCTGACACTCATCTCCTGATCCTTCCATACCAGTGTCCTTGTTTCTCTATCCTCTTGCCTTTTGCTCTCTCCCTTTATCCCTACGTGAGAAAGTCCAGTCCCAGATCCTCCTGCTGGGCTTTTCTCAAAGCCCCAGCCTTCCCCATACTCAGCTGACCCTTAGATCTAGAGCCTCTTAATTTGGGGAAATAGTCAGGTAGCTGGGGGTTGGAAGAAGTGCAGAAATAAGGTGTGTTAAGTTCTGTTCCTTTATAATGCTTTTTCCCTTTTGTCAAACTTAATCTCTTTAGGTGGATAATTTTTGTGGTAATTTCTAGTCAAATGATTTGTGGTTTATTTCTTTCTCCTATCGTATGGAAGCCAAGCAGACTGTGATTTAAGTTCTCTCACTTTCCCCTGGTTTAGAATAAGGGCAGTCTTTGGGAATTTTGAAAGAGATATCTGATATGGATTGTGCTGTTTCAGATGGTCTCACTCTCTGCTCCTAGAGTGAGGGGCTGGTACGTATCAGCAGAGCTGGTGCTCCCAAGGAGATCTTATTGAAATGTTAGAAGTATCTGGATCACTGAAATTGCTTAGAGGGCCAGAAGGGGTACTAAAAGAGGAACCAAAAGAGAAAACACTTCTTTGAATCAGTAGCTAAAAACTTGAATAACATAATGAAGTATCTAAAAAGTCCTATCAGAATTGTCTGATTTTGCTGTAGGAATCAGCCTAAGCCTTCAATGGTATGATACATGTATTTAGGGATTATATGAGGAGATGCAGGAATATGTTTCTAACCATCGTTGTGGCTGCTTTCCGGTATTAAACTCATGCATAGTTCCCCCATGAATGAAGAGTTTTAAAAACTAGAATTAATGTTTAACTAACTATGGATATTCCCTGTCCTCCAAAATTTTGTCTTTACAGAGCTATATTCAAAGGATGATGGATTCTCATTTTGTAGCCTTTCAAAAACTAGAGATGAGTCCATTTTCAGCATGCTAAAAGTAAGTTTGAAATTTTTTTCAAACCATAGTAAATCAGTGACCAAATACAATAACACTTTCAGGGTTATGTTTGCTCTTAGGAGACCAGTTATCTATTCTTGCATAAGTAAGAATGGGTTGAGGCCAGGAATGGAGTTTACTCCTATGAGCAAAGTAGACCTCCTGAGATGTCAGGCTTTAACTTTTCAACCTGATTAAAGTGCTTCAGAAAACATGATTTGTTACTTGATGGGGTATGAGTATTCCATGCCCTGTTTCTCATTTCATAATAATAATGATGACAACAGCAATGACAGCTGCCATTTATTAATGCTTACGGCATGACAGGCATTTTGCATGATTATTTAATTTTCACAACTTTGTGATGTAGGTATTAATCATTTTTGAACCATGCTGTGCTGAGACATGAGAAAACTGAGGCTTAGGCAATATAAGAAATTGACTAACATCATGCAACTAATAAAATACAGATCTGAGAGTAGGACCTACATCTTTTTGATTCAAAATTCCACATTCTTGCCCATTATCCTCAATTTCCCAAGTATTCACATAATATTCCTGCTCTGTACTAATCAGTTTTTAGAGACCTGTTGCTTAAAAGATTAGTTAGTCCCTTTATCTTCTGCCAAGTCAGATTTCTGTTTACTATTGATTGTCTAATGTCAAATCTAATTATCTTCGTATTACCAATTTAGGTGACCATAATTTGGACAGTCGATTCTCATAATTCATGGATTCCATGTTTGCCAATTTGTCTAGACATTAAAGGTTATTTGTAAACTCAAAATCAATACTTGGCACCATTTTTATTATTTGTGGATACACCCAGAGCATAGAAAAATTTGAGTCACTCCATATGCACATTCCCAGCTAGGCTGAAGAGGTGACATCTGCCTTTTTGTTTCAGCTCTCATGGGGTAAACAAGTATTCTTCATAAACATAATAACACTTGTTAACACATTTTTTTTTCATTTTTGTGCTTTTTTGGGGGGGGGGTGATTTTGCTACTTAAAATGACCCTTAAGAGTAATACTTAAGTGCTGTCTGGGGAATGCCATGACGTACCCCTCAGAGAATACATGTGTGTTAGATAAGCTTTGTTCAGACATCAGTTATAGTGCTACTGGCTGTAAGCTCAAGGTTAATCAATTGACAGTATATATTAAATAATGTATCCTTAAATATAAATACATATTAGACAGGCTGTGTATTGAGCAGTCGATGAAGAGGTTGTGACAAGAGGCTTGCAGGAGTCTGTGTATCTCCACTAGGAGCAATGGTTTAGCATTCATGAGGCAGTGTTTGTAACAGCATTACAGATTCAACGCATCGACTGTGAATAATGAGCATGGGCCTCACATATAGTAACGAGTCACTGCCGGGCAGGCTCCTGCTTGCTGTCCCTTTCCCTTGCATTTTTTTGTTGCCCTTTCCCCCTTCACTGTGCCCTCTTCTCTGTTGATTAGGTACAGATTTCCTTTTAGCTCTTCCTTTTGTTTTAAAAATTGGTACATAAGAATAAGACACAATTTGTGTTACTTCTGAACTTAACCCGATTGTGTGGTCCCCTTACTTTAGTCAGTTTTGCTGGCGGAAGCTGAAGAAAAGATAAATATCCTTTTGGCAGAGAAGGAGCGTCTGGGCCACAAGAACCTTTCTCAGTGCTCTGCTGGGGACTTGGAGATTGTGGTGGAGGGCAGACTTCAGCTGGCTGCGATCGCCCTGCAGAGACATCGGGCAGCATACAGGTGAGTCTCCTCATGCGCAGAATAGTTTCTTCCTCTCCCCAATTGGCTGAATATATTTAAATTTCATGCAAGCTTTAGAAATTCCAATATCTGTTGTGTACTTAGGGTTTTATTATTCAGAGAACTTCTTCTCCTAAAACTATGGTCCTCAACAAAGCAATTGCTATTAAAGCATATAGCTAGAAGTTTAATGTCATGTAAAGAATGAACAAGTTAAGAGTGCTTTGATTTTTGTTTACATATTTTATTTTTTCAAAGGACCAGATTGAAATTCCTTATAGCTTTTTACAAATAAAACCTATGGAGTGTTTCTTTTTCTTAAGCATTGAATACAAATGCTAACAACAAGCTCTGTTTTGAAAAGGTAACATCTTCTAAACCACATTGTGCTGAACTATTTAATAAACTGTTGTAGATGGCTGATTATTTAAATATGCTGCAATGGTTGGCATCAGATCTTTCCTTTACCTTTTTTATTGATTCATTTATTTACTCCGCCCAGTATCTGTTTACTGTCTCATTACTAGGCTCTGATCTAGGACTGGGGATACAGAGCTGAAAAGATCCTGTATCCAATGCTCACAGACATATAAATAATTAAGTAGCGTACCAAAAAATAATACTGGTCATGGTGATTTTTTTCATATTTAATAATATAGAAATGTTATTTATAATAAGCATGTCTCTCATGAAATCCTGACATGTTCAATAATGATTCACTGAGTAATGCACACACTTCTTATTATTCATTAAAAATAATTTTGAGTACCTAGAATATGCTAAGCACTGCTCTAGGCTCTTGGCATATATCTGTGGCCCAATTCTCACAGATACAATGTAAACAAAGTATATCCAAATACTGACAAAAGTCTTGCCTTCATAGAGTTTACATTCTAATCATAAACAGGCTGATAACAAGGTACAAACATAATAAGTAAGTTATATAGCATGGCCCAAAATTATAAGTGCTACGGAGAATATCAGGAGTAGAGGTTAGAGGAGGAGGAGGGGTTGTTGTTTTAAAGTTACATGGTTGTAATAAAAAAATCTCAAAAATTTTGTAATGGCCCATGGATTTTCTATTAGCAAATAAATATTTTGTTTAGTTTCTGAGTACAACAGTAATTATTTAAACTCTAATCACTTAAAATTAATAATGATCCCACAATGATCTTTTCATTTATCAAATAAGGCTTAGAATAAAATAAAGCATGACTTGACTAGAAATAAAATAATTCTATAGATGAAAAAAAAGTATGACTCCATTTTGGTATTCAATGGCTAATAGCCCTCAAGCCCACCACTCCCCTTCCCCTTCTGCTCCATACCTGGAGAAAAAATAAGAAAGCCCAGTTGCTCCCTCATTTTCTTGCTGGAATGGGAATGATGATAGATAGAGTGCTAATTAATAGAGAGGGAAAAGTTGATGTTCTGATGTAATTGGGACACTGAAGAGTAGGAGTTCAGTCTTCTCTTTTTCTTTACTATAGACGAAAGTTATTCTCTATCCTTGGGGACATCCAGAATCATCTCTAGGGACTAACAAGGAAACTGGATGCCTGCCTAGAGGATAGATGGAAAGAGTCACCCAAGAGAAATAAGTTTCTGAGGCCAAGGCCATTAGGAATTCTGGAGTCCCAAATGACACCACTCAAAAACGCAGAAACCTTGATAGATTAACTTTAAAACTGGTCCAGTTGGCTGGAGCAGAGGAAAAACCAGAACTGACTCAAGGATTTACCCAGGAAATGTAAGACTCCCATGGAAAACAGTTCCCACCACAGATAGGACAAAGTCAAATATTGTAAACCCAATGAGGAAACAGCCATAAATGAGTTAGGAGACGTAATAAATGGCAGATTTCACAGCCCAAGAAATAGATTGTTCAAATATATTAAAGATGAATGATAACCTATAAAGCAAGAATAAAACAGCATAAGAAAGAAATAGATGGATTTAGAAAAGAACCAAATAGAAATTCTAGAGGTGAAAATGTATAGCCACCGAAAGAAAATAAGAAACTATCATATTAGATGAAACATATTATTCGTTTTTTTCTCTCTTTAATTCTCTTAGTTTATAATGAAATTTCATGTATTAAACTCCATTAGATTCAGAATTTGAAGGGAGAGTTAAATTTAAGATTCTTAGATTGTCAATCCTCTGTGCACAGGAGAAACCCACTTGCACATTTCAAAGAGGAAATGAATTCAGCAGAAAGCTCTCTTTCCTTTGAATGGAAACATACACTCGTCTCATCAGTATGAACCTTGACAGAAGGCTGTTTCATGATGGACCACATCTAAATCTCAATGACAGTATAGGTTTTGGGGGATTTATAATTTTTGTGGTTTCTAAGAAGTGGTGAAAATTTATAAAGCGTGTTTGGAGTGGTGATTCTCAGTATGTGGTCTGCAGATCCTTAGGAGTGGCTTCCAGGCCAGGTAGGCATGGGGCATCTATTTCAGTAGTAAAATTAAGACATCATTTGCCTTCTCCTCTGTGTTCTTTACATGGATGCCGCCCAAATAACAATGGTAATATTTCTGGCACCTCACCAGGAATCAAAGCAGTAGCAAGAAACTGTACCAGTAGTTGGTATAGTCCTCACTTGCACATGCTTGCAATTAAAAAAAAGCCAATTTTACTTAAGAATGTCCTTGGTGGAGCAGTAGAATTGGTTTCATTTATAAATCTCTATGTATGTTTAATATCCTGCGGGCACATTAAATGAGAAATATACCTAAGCATGTCAGCTGCATGTCAAGCTGATGGTTATTTTAAGGAAGAACACGTGTGATTGAACTGACAGCAGGACAAGCTTCTTTCTTCATGAAATACCATTTTTATTTGAAAAAAAAAACCAACTGATGAGCTATGGTTGCTGTAACTTGGGTATTTGGAATACATTTTATTGCAAATAAGCAAATTGACTCTGCCACTTCTAGAGAAAGACCTGATAGAATTTGTTGCTAGTCATAAAATTTGAACTTTGACCAAAAAGTCTGAATAACAGAAAACTTGTATATGCCACCATGAACTTGAAAGTTTTCTAATGTTTAGAATTTTTTTCTGTGAATATTTTCTGATGGTGATACTAATACACATGATTTTTTTTATAAATATGATTTTTAAAAAATACTAGGTAATGAAAAGTTTCAATATCTAGGTGTAGTAACTCAGAGAGGAAATGTTTCCCAAATGACTGGTTCATGATGTTACAAAATCACAGTTAACGAGATACACAAATACTTTAATGTAAGAGCAGGAAAAGTTCATCAATATGTAGCATTACATTCTATATTGCAATAAACTTTCAAGAAACTGTCACCTGTCACGTGATAGTTGTCATTTTGATGCTGCTTTGGTGTAGCAGCAAAGAAGACCATTAAAACAGTTATTTGAGGCAGCTGTTAAAATACTCCTGCCCTACCCAGTCAAGGCCTCATCTTCTTCATATACTTCAACCTAAACAGTATTTTACACAACACCGAATGTAGAAGTAGATGTGAAAGGCTTCTGTGAGTTAGATTGTTTCTTATTAAGCCAGGCATTAAAGAGAGCCGTGACATTCTTCTCACTAATTTTTTTTAAATATAGTTTTGCATAACATATATTATTTATATTAACATGTAATGGGTGTATTATGTTTCTTTTAAAGGAAGCTAAAATATTTTCAGTTTAATGTCCAATATGATAAATGTTGATAGAGCTAAAATATTTTTAGTTTAATGTCTAATATGATAAATGTTGATAGAGCTCCTTGGGATTCTAATTTTTAGGGATGTAGGGGGTGCTGAAATTAAGACAGAAGCTTGAGAACTATAGAGTATTATCACATGTGTAGATCTCTTTAAGGATACAATGGTAGTTGACTGTAACATAAACTTAGCATAATATTATACCATTTTCCCCAATGGATTTTGAAGGGAGAAGGAACTTTTAGTATATAATTTTCTATAGAACTTTTTTCCTCCAAACTATGTCTCAGAGCAACAGCAGCCCTAGAAAATATTTGTCATTTATCTTCATTCTTTTCCCAGCTCTCTACATGTCTTATGCCCTCGTATGGAGAATATGAGTAATCGTTTTTTCCTTTAGGCAGGAAGAAAGAAATGAGAAACCAGAAATTACAAAATGGCCACAGAAGGGACTGTCATAATAGAACTTTAATTTGAAGATGTGATAGACATATGCAAATAATGTGCAAATAAATCAGAATCACTCTTTTTTTAAATCCGTGAACCTGGTCCTTGGGACAAAACCTGGAGAAACTTTGATGCTATTGCCTTTTTGGAGCAGAGTTGTCATTTAGGGGAAGCCTACTGTCACAATGAATGAGTTTTCTTACATGAACTTTACCCCCCACGAGCTTCTGTTTGGGTACTACTGAGAGTGTTGGACAGTCCCTTTTCCAAATGATGGTTAGCTTGACATTTCATGAGATTTCTAATAAAGTTATGTGTCAAAGAAATTGAAAGGCGCATCCCCTAAGGTGACAAGTAGAGTGAGCTGCATGGATTTTATGAGAACAAACTGACCATTTTTATTGTGAATGTTAATAAGAAACAAATGGAATCAAAGCTATTCAAAGTGCATATCTACTTCTACGGCTGTCTCTCTCCTTCAAAATTTTATATATTTTTTTTAAAAAGTGTTCCTTCCTCTTCTTTATATTTAATTGCCTAAATAGAGAAGCATTTGAGCCTTTTAATTTTGTGTCAGAGCAAAACTTCTTTCCTTTGGGATTTTAACCTGTTGGTGGTGAGTAATCTTTTCATGCTTTCCATCCGTCTAGTGCAGTAAGTAGAAATTCTCCATTGTGCGACTAAGCATCACCAGGTAGATTAAAACATGCTGGTATGTCTGCTATTTCATTCATTAAGTTTTTGAATTAGCAAAATGCCCAACTTCACACCTTATTTCCCCTCAAATCAGAATTTGAGCTTCAGAAGAGGAAGAATGGACTTGGACTGGGCAGAACTGTCTTTTCCCCAGGCCTCTCTAGTGGCCGGGCTGTGCTGAACGAGGTGCCTTGGAAAAGTGTCTAGCCTTCAGGGAGAAAGGACAAGTAGCTAGGAAACTTTTTACCTGTATATACACTGACTCTAGGGTATGTTTGTTGTTATTTTCTTTCTTGTTTGTTTAGTTTTATTTTATATAAAAAGCCGGTTAGTCTGGGCACCTATAATCCTAACATGTTGGGAAGCTGAAGCCTGAACAAGAGTGAGACCCTATCTCTACAAGAAAATAGAAAAATTAGTAACTGTGGTGGCACATAGCTATAGCACTTGGAAGGCTGAGGTGGAAGAATCCCTTGAGCCAGGAGTTGGAGGTTGCAGTGAGCTATGATGACGCCACTACACTCTAGCCTGCATGACAAAGACCTTATCTCTTAATAAAACCCAAACCAAATCAAAACAAAACAGAAACAGGTTAGATAATCCCAAGTAATATCTCAGAAAATATTCTACAAATAAGGCAGCACCTGTGGCTCAAAGAGTAGGGTGCTGGCCCCAGTCAAAAACTGCAAAAAAAAAAAAAAACCTACAAATATTTAAACTATTTTAATAGCTCAGCAAAATCTTGGAAGTTTAAAATTCAAAAATTCTAAAAAGTTGGGATGTTGATTATTAACTTTTAAAAAGTGAACTTAGTCTTCTCCATTCTTCTCCCCACCCACCGCCAGCTCAACACACTGGTAATGATAATAGCCAGCACTCATTATGTGGCATCTATTTGTCAAGCACTCCCATTTGATAAGCACACCCCGCTTTCACTAGTGTGTAAGCCCCCTGCGGGCAGGAGTGCCTGTTTATTGCCCTATCCCTGGCTCCTAGTTTTTCTTCCTGGCCTGTTACTGCTCAACATGTATTTTTGAACAAATAAAAGAATAAAGATGTCATTTAATCCTTACAATAATGAGATTATCCGTATATTATTAGATCTTGAAAACATTCATTCATTTATTCTTTTACTTGCTTGTTTTCATTTGGAAGTATTTTTTAGTGTCTATTATGTCCCAGTCACTAGACTATGAATAGATGCTGGGTTTCCATAGGGAGTAAGACAAATTAGCTGTAAATCAATATACAGGCAGTTAAGTAGTGTAGTGATTACAAGAGGGTGGTTAAGACCAGGGGAGGTTAGGGCCTGCACAAAGGGCACCTAATGGTTTTGGAGGTAGTTGAGAGTGCAGAAAGGTTTTTTTTTCCCTTTCTTTTTTTTCTTTCTTTCTTTCTTTTTTTTTTTTTTTTTGAGTAAGAGACTTAGGAAATAATATACAAATGCCACATATATAACACTACATAATAAAATTTACAATATATTCTCTATTTCAGTGCGGCAATAGTAATTCCCACACTACAGCTTCTTCAGGATTCAAAACTCTTTAAAAAGAAGGTGGTACAAGATGGCACAGAGTACCCCACCTCTTCAGGAACTTATGTATGTATGAATTTAATGCTTTTCCTTAGAATACTTGTTATAAAATAACTACTGGCCTGCTAGGAAATTGTTTCATTAATATTTGGATGAAGCAAAGGGATCAAAACAGTGAATTCAGAGTAAAAAGATTTGTTTTGAGGTCCTATTTATTAACTGTCACACCTTGGGCAAGTTCCTTAAATTTTCTTAAAAATGTAATCTCATTTGTGAACTGATGGGATTGGGTGTCACAGTCACTAAGGTCCCATCCACATATGTCATCATAGCAATCTCAATATATTGATCTTTATATTGTCTGGCAAATAAAGTTATTTCACAAGACACCCTTTTCACTCCACTTTTGAATTTGTTCCCTCAGCATTGCCAGTAAAACATCTGTGCTATTTCCTACTTTGGATTCCTCATAGTTAAATTCTTCCATTTAAGCTCCCAAATCTACTTGACAACTGGTGTCACAGATTCTGTGACAGGACTTTGATAAGATCAAGTAATTTAACGACAGAGGGTTGTTTAGAATTAACATAAAAATTTATCACATAGAACCATAACCCTTTCTTATTATTTCTAACCCTACTAATAAAATTGCTAATATTTAGCATCATTATAAATTAGTAAAACTAATTATCCTCTATAGAGATTCATTTCTTTCTATATTAAAAGCAATAAAAGCGTTAAAAAGCAATCTAATTCTAAGAATTGACTTAGAACAATCGTCAACCAGGGTTGACTTCACCTCCCAGGGGATATCTGGCAATATCAAGAAATATTTGCATTGTCATAGCTAGAAGAGGAGCTACTGGAATCTTCTAGGTAGAGGCCAGGGATGTTGTTATGGGACAACCCCCCACAACAATTATCTGACCGAAAATATCAGTCAATAGTGCTGCAATTGAGAAGCCCTGATTTAGATTAATGTAACTTGTGATGAACTGTCAGGAATTCACAGGAGGAAATTCCTAGCATAGGTGGGGGTTATGCTGAATGACTTTAAAGTTCCCAAGTATCTGAAAAAGCTAGAAAGAGCTCCCTTGCTCCTCCTCCAGGTAGCTCTGGACCTTCACCACCCTTTGTAAAGTGTAATAATGAGGATGGTAGATCAATTAGAATCTAATTGGTGTTTGGAATGTGAGTGGCAGACAGCAATGGAACACAGTGGATTAAGACTCCGGATTCTTACCTAGACTGGGTGTGGTGGCTCACACCTATAATCCTAACATGCTGGGAGGCAGAGGCAGGTAGATTGCTTAAGCTCAGAAGTCTGAGACAAGCCTGAGCAAGATAGAGACCCCAGTCTCTACTAAAAATAGAAAAACTAGCTGGATGTTGTGGCCACACACTTGTAGTGTGCTTCTACACTACAATGTGCTTCTCGGGAGGCTGAGGCAAGAGGATTGCTTAAGCCCAAGAGTTTGAGGTTGCCATGAGCTATGACGCTGCAGCATTCTACCCAGGACCACTCAAAAAAAAAAAAAAAAAAAAAACAGAAAAAAGAAAAAGAAAAAAATCTGGGCTGTAAATTCAGGAAGACAGAGGTTTGGATCCTACTTCTGCCAAAATATGATGGACCTTAAGCAAGACAGTTAATTTTTCTATGTCTCAGTTCTCCTGACTATGAAATGCAAATGATAAGAACCCCTTTGCGCTTTTAGGAGGAATGAATAAGATAATGTATATAAAGCAAGTGGTATGCTGCCTAACACATCATAAGCACTAAATAAATATTAGTGAATATTATTTATTACTTTCAGTCCTTAAAATGATATTTACAAAAACTTTTGGTGACATGGAGATGGCTAATGATATGTAATTTGTAATGAAAAATTTAGATAGCTAGACGGTTTTTCCACACTGGGTATAGAGAGAAAAGAAAAGCTGAAAAACAGTATGCCAAAATGTTGATAAAGAATTTCAGAATTGTGGATGATTTATTTTTTTTGTTTTGTATATTTTTAATATTTTATAGAACGTACAAAAATAATTTCTAAATTTAAAATTTTACTGCTAAGAAATGATACCAGATACTTTTCTTAACTTACACTTAATCTTAGCCTAGAACTTTGACATGACTAATCATTTTAATACTTTTCAGACAACTGAAAATAAAGACGATAATGAGTTTTTGGACCCTGTTTCCCTGAATGCCCGAGAATATTTCAACATTCATCTGTGGCTACGGTGCCGTTTAGCATTGGTGACTGCATTTGTTGCACAGGTCCGTGGCATTGGAATCGTGAAAGGTACAAAGGTCCTATTTTCTTTTTTGTGTGTGATTATTATTTTATTCATTATTTGGGGTTCATTGAGAGTACAAAGAATTAGGTTACACTGATTGCATTTGTTAGGTAAAGTCCCCCTTAGAATTGTGTACCACCCCCAAGAGGTGTGCCATATACTACAATCCCCCCTCCTGCCTCCCCTTTTCCCACGGCTCCCTCATTTCCCTGCCCCCCCCCCCGAATTGATTTGAGTTTTTCTCTTATGACGGTATGTATTGGATCATCTACTGGCTTCATATTAGAATTTAGTACATTGGATTCTTGTTTCTCCATCCTTGTGATACTTTACTAAGGAGAATGCGTTCCAACTTTATCTAGGTTAATACAAAAGATAAAAAGTCTCTATCTTTTCTAAGGACTGAATAGTATTCCATGGTATACATATACCACAGCTTGTTAATTCATTCCTGGGTTGGTGGGCATTTAGGTTGTTTCCACTCTAGGCATCTACCTAGAAGAAAAAAAATCATTTTATCACAAGGACATTTGCACTAGACTGTTTATCACAGCTCAATTTATAATCACCAAAATGTGCTATTTTCTTAATCAATTTTTTCATAAAAATTAATTTTATATAGGTGAAGGATGCTTTATTGGGATATATTTTATTGTAATGTTAACATCTTGTCACCTTTTAGCTTGATCTGCTTTTAGATTAAAAATTCAGGTTATTAAGAATCATCATTTTTAATAGTCCTTTTTACCATTGAAAGTGGCATATGTGTTACCAGTATGTGCAGGACAGGCAAGGAAATTTAAAAATACTAATTCTCAGTCTTGTCTTCCTCTGAGACAGTGGCTGATTGTCAGAGAGAAGAGTACAGATTCTGGAGCCCACTCACTTGGTTGCAAATGCAGCATCTACCACTTCCTGGCCCCAGCTCTTAGTCCCCTGTGCCTCAGTTGCCTGCTGTGAAAATTCTACCTCACAGAATTACTGTCGGAATAAAATGGGTTAACTGTCTAGAGTTCTTAGGTCACAGACCAACACATACAAATGTTAGTTCTACGGCGATTAGTAAATCTCTTGCATATCCTTTCTGTTCACTCATTTCTATCCATGTCCCAAATTAAATTATTTTATGTAATATCATTATTACTTTTGCAGCACTGGAATATCAGAAAGTACGTTCCCCCAAATTATAGCAAATTTCTTTTCTATGTTTCCTGGAGAGTCTGTTTGTTTTCTGTCTTCATATACTCTTGTTCTTTGATATTTTACAATATTTCTGGGATGAATACTTGGGATATTGCACATACAGGATGGACATAAAGTTAAAAAATTCTTTAAATTAAAAAAAAATTGTGCAGGAGGCTGAGGCAAGAGAATCGCCTAAGCCCAGGAGTTGGAAGTTGCTATGAGCTGTATGATGCCACGGCACTCTACCGAGGGTGATAAAGTATCTCTACAAAGAGACACTGTCTCTGCCAAAAAAAAAAAAAAATAAATTGTGCACAAACTTTATGGCCACACTTCCCTGTATATACTTTATCACTTTTTGGATCTATTTTTTTGAATGAATATTGTTTTTATTTTTTAATTTAATTTTTTATCAAAGCATAACTGTATACATTTATGGGGTGCAATGTGATGATTTGATATACAATGTGGAGTGCATAAATCAAACTGATTAACATAACCATCACCTCACTTACTTATTTTTTGTGGTAAGACATTTATATTTTACTCTTTGTTGTTTTGAAGTGTACCCTTGCATTGTGTCCAGTAGGTGAGATCCCACCATTTTAAGCAACCACATTTGTTTATTTTAGAGAATGATATGACAGATTGTATGAGCCTCATCAATGAAGTATGTATGGAGGCAAAAAGTGCAGACAGCCCAGAGCTACAGGCTGAATTACTGATGCAAGCCGTGGTCCTGGGCCTACAAGAAAAGCATTTAAAGGCAGACATCATAAAAAACCTTCAGGTAGGAGGATACCTTGTTCACATTTACATTTAGGGGGAGGCATGCCAGTTAGAACACAAGGAGAAAATTTTAAATTTCATTAGATTCCAAATGCCTAACAATCAACATGACCAGCTCTTGTTTCAGAGAATTGGAGACAGTACTATCCTAAGGAATAATTTTATTTTAATAGGAGATAATACATCTGCTTGAAGGAAATGAATTTATTTCTCCTCAATCTTCATTAACACTGGCAAGAAGTCTGGTTTTGCTGGATGACTTAACCAAAGCTGAGAAATTCAAGGAATCTTACTTTTTAAAAACAGAAAAATTGTGTTTGTTGACACTGGCTCACAACATCCTTATTAAACAGGTGACAGGACACTTTGTGTCTGCAAGGTTTAAAAATTTACTTTTCTGTCTTTTTTCTTGCTCCAAACCACATTAACTAATTGCTCATTGCCATGTTTCTTTTATAGATGCTAAATTTTGGAGAAAAAATTGAATTTCCTTTGTCAAATACTGAATATGCAAATCCATTACAACCTTTGAATAATATCTATCTTCCTCATGTCATGTTATTGGCCAAAATAAAAATGAGAATTGGTAAGACTTTTAAACCTACATTGCACTAGAGAAATTGATGACAAATTTTAAGTTGCTTTTAGGCAAGTTCTCATATGAAGGCATTTAAAAGATGCCATATTGATGAATACTCAGGCTCAGTTTTTTTTTTTAACAGATAGTTTTTGGTCACTTACTATGTGCCAAACTCTGTGTGATGAATGGATGGTCTTAATGTGCAGATAAAGCATGAAGTTGATCACAGTAATTATAACATATGTAACTACTACTTGCTTTGGACGATTGTTGCACGTCATCCAGTAAATTAATCATTTGGATTGCAGTTATACTCACATCATCTACTTTAAAATTGCTGTACCTTTCAGCAATTTACTGGGGGAAAAAAATCCTATAAACACCAAATAAAGCACATTTCTTAACTGAAACTGTTTCTGTGCTCTAAACTGTTATCTAACTTCTTTCAATTTGTGGCACAAACTGGTAAAGAAGGTTTGGAGAGGAATTTGTAAAAATGCATTATGTCTTTTAGGTTATAACTAATGCTGTTAAGTGCTTCTATTTTTAAAATTGCTTAATTTAATGTCCATGAATAAAAACCAGCTGGCCTCACTCCTTTGTCAGGGGAGCAGCCTTCCCCCTGCCAAAGCTGCCCAGCCTTTGGGCCTTGCTCTGGGTCCTGGTCCTTTTACCTCTCTCAGGGAACTCTGTTCAGAATGTGAGCTCAGCTCAGGAGAAGCTGGTGGATTAGGGAAGGAAAGGCAAAAAGCACACACCCATGCTATTACCTGTCGAGACTTTTCTCCTCATCTGCCTTCTGCTCCCCCCTTTCATTGTTATTACTGATCTTTATTATTATATGACTGCGATTATCATCAGATACAAATGTTATTACTTTACCTAAATCCCTTCCCCTCTAGATTGGTAAATTTCCTTACTTAATAAAGTCAGGCTGCTTTAGTTGGCCTCTCAAATTCCTTCCAGTTTCTTAATCTCACTGGAGCTATTTTTCTGTATTTTTAGTCCGTACTTTCTTATATTATCAGGACATTTGATTTCTACGGGAGCTTTAAGTACAGATTGTGTTGAATCACACAGATTGTGTTAAACCAAATGTATTCTCTGCTTTTCTGACTTACTAATCTTGAAGATGTGTCACCACTCAATGACAATACTGTTGCTGTGTTTTAGATTCACTTGAAGCTGAACAGCTTGCTTTTTGGTATATTATATTAAATACAGACTTAAAAAACAAAACCAAAAGCAGGTTTCCTGTCAAAACAACGTCAGTTTCACGACATCTTTTTTCACACAGTTGATATTTACTAGAAAAAGGAGCACTTCAATATTATATTCTGTGACTTGATGCTTTCTAGGCAGGTCTTCTTTATAGTATAGATCGAATCACAAGAAAAGATCCATTTAACATCTTTTTCTTTGCCGAAGGCTTTGATAGAAAAAGGCATTTTGAGATTATTCTCATAAAACTAAAATAAGCATCGTGAGTATTTAAGATTATTTTTCCCATTAATGAGTAAACCTCGCGCTTCCTAATTAGATGAAAAAGTGGATTCCTAATTGTATAATAGGAACGAATAAAGGTCATTTAAAGTTTTTACATTTATTTGATCAACAGACATTTGTTGAGGACCACTTATGTGCACTAATGATGAGAAGCAGGGCTATTATAGGCAGCCGGTCATCATTTGTCCCCTCAAAGGGCCTATTATCTAGTTAGGGAGAGAGAGAGGAGTCAAGAATTTTTGTAAAAATTCTAATTTTAGGCTCGGCGCCTGTGGCTCAATAGGCTAAGGCGCCAGCCACATACACCTAAGGTGGCGGGTTTGAATCCCCAGCCCGGGCCCGCCAAACAACAATGATGACTGCAACCAAAAAATGGCCGGGCATTGTGGCGGGCACCTGTGGTCCCAGCTACTTAGGAGGCGGAGGCAGGAGACTCCCTTGAGCCCAGGAGTTGGAGGTTGCTATGAGCTGTGATGCCATGGCACTCTACCCAGGGGGACAGCTTGAGGCTCCGTCTCAAAAGAAAAAAAAAAATTCTAATTTTAACAAAAGTCTAGAAGACAATTTAAGTCTGATTATTATGTATTAGTACCAATTATGTAGTACTATATCCTATAGTTTCTATATAATATATATGCATGTAGTATGTAATATATAGTACTAAT
>CAUYQV010113068.1:0-10697 GCA_963574575.1 Galagoides demidoff
TACACCTGTTGTCTAAACTATAGGGTGTTGCCGTAAGGGTCTCACGTCTCACGTAAAAGCAATGTTGTGGAGAATAAGCTCGCTTATTGAAATTGTGTTTTAAATAAAGGTGACCATCTGCTCACTCAGGCAAAATGGTGAGCTTCTTTATTTGCAGTTAGCTTATATAGGGAATTTTGTATATACAACAGTGACCTCATTGATCCAATTAAATATCATGTGACATCTGATAATCCACTCAACATACATCTTTTAACATAACCCAATCTTAATGGAGAACATGTTGTTAGCCATTACTTCTTTGTTCTTATCTGGTGAAGCCTGAGGCCAAGGAGGAACAAGGTAGATTGAATACCTGGCCTTGCTGGTCCTGCCATTTGGAGGCTATTACTTTGCATCTTTAAGCAAAGCATAGAGAAACTTCTTGGGCATATAGGAATATGTGTGCAAACTTCTGCTTCCACGTAGGCCTTAAGTCAGGGGGGTTTTGCTGGAGCTTTTTATAAGGAATTCTCAGGCTAGACTTCTCAAAAGCCTTTCATGAGCCCAAGTTTCATCTGTGCCATTAGATACCTGTATGCATTGGGTAAATTCCTCTTCCCTTGAGGTCCCCGAGCACATTTCCATTCCTGGACCCATCAGCAAGAGACCTTCATCACTTACCACAGATCAGGAAAGGTTATTCCATTCCCAGATCCGTCAGCAAGCGACCTTCGTCACTACAGATCAGGAGAGGTTGCTGATGGGTATCTGGCCAGTTTTCCAAAGGGCTTTTTCATTGGCCTTATAAAGTCAGCCTTAATTCCTTAACATAGTCTGGAAATGCTATTCCAGCCAAACCCTTGGTCATGTTTGGCTCACAACCAACCTGGCCACATGGGATTCTGCCTCAGTTTCTTACAAGTATGCCTGCAAAAAGTCTTTTCACTGCTATCTCTCAAACAGCTTTTTTGGCCAGAGGCATATAGGCGTTTCGCCTATACAGGGGACTGAGTTAGCAAGATTACTTGAGGGTGGTGCCTGTGGCTCAAAGGAGTAGGGTGCCGGCTGGCCCCATATGCCAGAAACTGCCAAAAAAAAAAAAAGATTACTTGAGCCCAGAAGTTTTTTGTTGTTATTGTTGTTGTTGCAATTTGCCTGAGGCTGGGTTCAAACCTGCCACCCTCGGTATATAGGGCTGGTGCCCTACTCACTGAGCCACAGGCACTGCCCTGAGCCCAGGAGTTTGAGGGTGCCACTATATTTCAGCCTGGGCTAAGACACTGTCTCTTAAAAAAAAAAAAGTTATATTTCTGTAAAATTATATATTTAAACATATAATTTTGTATTTATTATTATATATAATTATACACAAATGTACATGTATAATTTTAGAATCCAAGATTTATAAACTTTGTATCAAAAATTAGGCTTTGTGTATATGTACACCATGGAATACTATGCAGCCATAAAGAAAGATGGAGACTTTACATCCTTCATGTTCACATGGATGGAGCTGGAGAGTGTTCTTCTTAGCAAAGTATCACAAGAATGGAGGAAAAAGTATCCAATGTACACACCCCTATTATGAAACTAATTTACACCTTTTATATGAAAGCTATAACCAAATAGCCTAAGTATAGGGAGAGGAGGGAGTGGGTAGAGGGAGGGAGATTGGAGGGATCACTTCTGAGGTTTATCTTACAAGGGTACAAGTGAATCTTTCTAAGAGTAGAATGTGAACGTTTTAAAACAATAACTAGGCTTGGCGCCTGTGGCTCAAGCGGCTAAGGCGCCAGTCACATACACCCAAGGTGGCGGGTTTGCATCCCCAGCCCGGGCCTGCCAAACAGCAATGATGACTGCAACCAAAAAATGGTCGGGCATTGTGGCGGGCGCCTGTGGTCCCAGCTGCTTGGGAGGCAGAGGCAGGAGACTCACTTGAGCCCAGAAGTTGGAGGTTGCTGTGAGCTGTGATGCCATAGCACTCTACCCAGGGGGATAGCTTGAGGCTCCGTCTCATAAAAAAAAAAAAAAAGAAATATATATATATATACACATTAGGTGCTTAGAACAGTGATTGGCACATAGTAAATCCTGTATGTGTTAGTCTTTGTTGTCATCATCACCATCAGATCATAGTTTAGTAGTAAGATAAAACTGTTGAGATAGAGATGATACACACTTTACATTGCAGTTGTGAGGAATAAGTGAATTAATGCACATGAAACATAGTAAATGCTCTCTCTCTATAATATTGTCATATCCTTTAATTAAATGTTTATTAATAGGTCTACATTTAATTTAAGAAACTTTTATTATTATTTTTATCAAAATCTTTGTTACTACTGACCTTATACCCCAAAAGTGACAACAGGCAGAATAGGCATGTTTAAATGGTCAATAGTCATAAAAATCTGGGAAACACTTCACTGGGTGACAGTTGTTTAGTCCTTATTCTGAAATTTTATGTCTGAGGCTCCAGATTAAAATTTTATAGGCATTATTTTTGTTGCTACTTTTCTTTTTGTTTTCATAGTTATTCTGTTGCGAACTCTAGAAAGTAGAATTTGAATTGTATTTATTGAGTTAGTCTTTGGTCATTGCATTAGAAGGGATATAGCTGGCTAAATTAGTATTAGCATTGAGGGAATGGTGGTGTTAACCAGCTATGTCACATGAAAGGCTTAGGAATTTTTTTTTCATTATTCAATGGGTATGAATAAGCCATTGCCAAATATAAATGAATCACATGAACTGACTTCGACTTTGGGATGAGCTTTTAAAAATCCATATCCTTTCAGTCAGCTCCTGTGGCTCATTGAGTAGGGCGCTGGCCCCATATACCGAGGGTGGTGGGTTTGAACCTGGCCCTGGCTAAACTACAACAACAAAAAAATAGCCGCGGGTTGTAGTGGGCACCTGTAGTCCCAGCTACTGGGAGACTGAGGCAAGAGAATCACTTAAGTTCAAGAGCTGAAGATTGCTGTGAGGTGTGACGTCACAGCACTCTACCAAGGGCAACAGAGTGAGACTCTGTCTCTTAAAAAAAAAAAAATCCATATCCTTTCTATAAATGTGAGCAGTGAAGATTGTATGTAGGTTTGTACTGTGATTTTATCTATGCCTTTTTCCCTTTAGTTGGCGTAGGTGATTCTGAAATTAACTGGAGGTTTGCCTGACTTGATCACTTTCTGATGCCCTCAAACTACAATTTCATTGTTTTGACAAATTATTTTGACCCACTTGACTCTTATTACTTTGGTACTTGTGGTGCCTTATAACATTATAGATCAAATTTTAGTATATTTTTTTATTTTATTGGTTTAGATATGTGTATTTAACCAAGCTATATACTGAGGGAAATTAAATAACTTTTGATCTAGGACTGGATTCTTTATTTTCAATACTGGAGTAATTTTATGTAATAAATGTGGTTATTCGACTTTGGTTAATCAACTACAGATTATCCATATCTAATGCTGATCTTTATTCCCTTCAAGTTCCAGGTTCTAGCTTTTTTTCTGCTCATTGTTATTTGAATCTGTAGAAGAGATTGGTGGAAAGAGAAGGACATTGAAATGTTTATCACTTTGTTTTGTCCCAGAATGACACAATTTGCTTTTTAAAGGAATAATCTCTTTGTTGAACTGTTATAATAGACTATTCTCTTGTGCACATGCAAGTAAATAATAAATACTTTATTTTTTTGTTTACACTACTTAAAGACTGGGGTTTTAATCAGAAATACCCACACAAGTTAGAATGAATTTTGGAAGACATGTGCAGTATACCTACAGTAGCATTATGTCACTTTAAGATAACTGGAATCATACCGTTTTATAGATTTGTAAGGAAATGTTAAGGTTATGTTTGCCAGTCAGTTTTAATAAGATAGCTACTAGAAATATGTATTGCATAGGCTATTTTTCCTGATTCACAAATTAAAATTCTAGAAATATTTTAACAAGGTAAATACATATATTTATTTTTTATCTTAAATTAAATTTTAAATGATGCCAGTATTAGTAACATAAAATACAGAGCTTTGGTTTTCCTCTTCCTATGTATTTGTTAATAGGAAAAAATAAACAAACTTTTATACTTTCTTCATACTTACCCTTTACATTTAGAAAAAATTAATGCAAGGAAAGAAAGCATTGTCTCCTAATTTATAGAAAAGTGTTTAGTGGTAAACAAATATATTAAATATATTGTTTTTTTGTTTTTGTTTTTGTTTTTTTTTGGCTGGGGCTGGGTTTGAACCCCCCACCTCCAGCATATGGGGCCGGCGCTCTACTCCTTTGAGCCACAGGCACCACCCTAAATATATTGTTTTAAACATTACATACTTTTATTTATTTATTTATTATTTTTTTAGAGACAGAGTTTTACTCTATCGCCCTCAGTAGAGTGCCATGGCATCACAGCACACAGCAACCTCAAACTTCTGGGCTTAGGTGATTTTCTTGCCTTAGCCTCCCAAGTAGCTGGGACTACAGGTGCCCACCACAACGCCTGGCTATTTTTGTTGTTTTTGTTGTTGTTGTTGTTGTTGTTCTTGTAGTTTGGCTGAGGCTGGGTTCGAACCCGACACCCTTGGTATATGGGGCCGGTGCCCTACCCACTGAGCCATAGGTGCTTTCCCCCATTACATACTTTTAGACTTTAAATTACCAAGTCTTTGATACTGTCTTTATTATTAACATAATAAATTTAAAAGACTTTGCACAGGATTTTCTTTTATAAAAAGCACTTTATGATAAATATGGTATTTTATAGAATCAATAAAATAAAATTAAATGATGTTTAACTCATTGATTGCTTTAAATCCATTTCTTTGCCTTTGCTTTTTATTCCTGGCCATAATAGTTAACATGTTGGCAGGTCATTAAAGGCTTAAGGGGCAAAGCCTTTTCTCTGGGCTAGGCATAATCACTGTGTGAGTTTTGGTCCCTGGATCTGTGTGTTTAGAGAGAATTTTTGTTTCCAGACATTTAAGGAAATGTCTTTATTTAGTTACTAGCTTCAAAATATCTAGTTTTCAACAAAAAATTAGGAGATGTGAAAAGAAACAAGGAAGTATGACCCATATATAGGAAAAATAGTAATGAATAAAATTATCCTTGAGGGGGCCAGCCATTAAAATTATTAAATAAAGCTGAAAAAGTAGATAAGTTGAGCATCATTAAAATTAAATACTTGTGTTCATCAACAGACAGTATAAAGAAAGTGAAAAGAAAAACCGTAGAATGGAAGAAGATATGCGGAAATCATATACCTAATAGTGGTCAGTATTCCAAACATAAAGAACTCCTGCAACTCAGCAATAAAAAAAATAAATAATCCAATTAATCATACAACTTGGGCCGGGTATAGTGGCTCACACTGATAATCCTAGCACTCTGGGAGGCCAAAGCAGATGGATCCCTTGAGTTTAGGAGTTCAAGACCAGCTTGAGTAAATGCAAAACCTTGTCTCTAAAAATAGCCAGGCATTGTGGTGGGCACCTGTAGTCCCAGCTACTGGGGAGGCTGAAGCAATAGGATCACTTGAGCCCAAGAGTTTGAGATTGCTCTGAGCTATGATGCCAGGGCACTATACCCTGAGTGATAAACTGAGACTCTGTCTCAAAAAATAAATACATAAAAAAAAATACAAAAATAAAAATCATAGCAAGAACGCATACATGGTCTGACCATTAAGTTCATGAACTTTCCACCATGCGCTTATGTTGGCAGTATCGTACAACAACTTGGTGAGGTTTCAAAACTTGGTATATCAATGTCTTACAGTTATGTTCATGTAGACATGGAGCAGTGTCTTGCTGAATGGCATTCATCAGTGTTGTGTGGTTTTGTGTGCCATTATGAGAACGCTGGAGCTTGCATTACAGCAGTGAATAACCATTTCTAAATTTCTTGTTAAACTAGGCAAGAGTAGAAGTGAAATCAGCCATGTTAGTCCAAGTTTATGGGGATAATGCCATGGAGAAAATGGCAGGGTACAAATTGATTAAACGTTTTCCCGAGGAGAGGGAAAGCATCACATGTGAAGAGAGGTCAGGGTGGCCAGTAACAAGTACAAGTGATGAAAACTTTGCAAAAATTTATCGAATTGTGTGTCGGTATTGTTAGCCGACTGTGAGAAGCATAGCAGACAAAGTAGAACAACTAAGTATAAATAGAGAAACAGGAAAATCGTAACTGAAAATCTTAGCCAACAACTCACAGCTTGTGCACCAGCTTACATGGCACTGTCTGTGAGAGAGTTTTAAGTTACTAAACAGATAGCTGTATTAGGACACCCTTCTTACTCAACTCATCTGGCCCCTCAATGACTTTTTTCTTTACTCAAAGATAAAGGAAATGTGGAAAGGAAGTCATTTTGATAACTTTCAGAACGTCAAGGGCAATACAACGACAGCTTTGCTGGCCATTCCAGAAAAAGAGTTCCAAAATTGCTTTGAAGGTGCATTGCTTTCCAAAGGGAGTAGTTCCCAGGTATTTTGCAAATAGCTGGGCGTTATGGCAGGTGCCTATAGTCCCAGTTACTTGGGAGGCTGAGGCAAGAGAATCACTTAAGCCCAAGAGCTTGAGGTTGCTGTGAGCTGTGACATAGTGAGACTCTTGTCTCAAAAAAAAAAAAAAAAAAGCATTTTGCCATTTTGCAAACTTAATTGTCAGAACTTGTATACCCAATTTAAAAATGGGGGAAAGAGTTTGTAGAGAAAAGAAAATCCAAGTACACGCTTGATGAGAATGTAATTTAGTGCAGCCATTATAGAAAATAGCACGGAGGTTTCTAAAGAAATTAAAAATGTAATTACCATATGACCCTCTACTCTTTTTGCTAGGTATACAGACAAAGGAGACGAACTTACTATCTCGTAAAGAGATCTGTACTCCTCCTGTGTTCATTGCATCATTATTCACAGTAGGAAGACATAGAAACGACCTAGGTGTCTGTCAGCAGACAAATGGAAAAAGAACCGTGGCATGTATATACAGTGGAATATTATTCCGCCTTAAAAAATGAGGAGAGCCTGCCATTTGCCACAACCTGGGTGAACCTTGAGTACTTTATAATAAGCAAAATAAACCACATACAAAAAGAAAAATATTGCCTGATCTACATGTGAAATCTTAAAAAGATGAAAAGGTCAAATATGCAAGGACAAGAGAATGAAACAATGCCACGGGTGGGGGGATGGGTAACTGTGAAATGATAGATGTGTAGGGTGTACACATGAGCTTTATGGCCACCATGTATTAATTTGTTTCACATTAATAACCATTTTTATATGTATAGATATCATAATAGTATGTTGTATTTCTTAGATATGCACAAACATACAAAAATATTAAAGTGATTTTTTAAAATATTGGGTGCAGGACCTGAATAGCCATGTCTCCAAAGAAGATACACAAATGGTTAGGAAAAGATGTTTAATGTTCATTAGCAATTAAGAACTGTTAAGTCAAAACCAGAATGAGATATCATTTTATACTCACTAGGGTAGCTATAATTTTTTTAAGAGGGGTAAAATAACTATTTTAGGCATGGGTATGGAAATTCAAACCATAGTACAATACTAATGGGAATTTGAGATGTCACCACTATGGAAGGGAGTTTGGCAGTCTGTCAAAAGGTAGACTGTTCATGACCTAACAGTTCTCCTAGTTAAATGCCCAAAAGAATTTAAAACATAGTTACATACAAATGTTCCTAGCAGTATTATTGATAATATCCCCAAACTAGAAATAACCTAAATGTCCATCAACTGATGAATGGATAAACAATATATAACATCTCCAAACAGAGAAAGGGCAAGGAAAAAGATTTCAGTTGTCATTGAAATAAAAAGGCAAAATTGAAATTTTATTTTAGAGAAACCTAGTGCCTGTGGGACTCCAGTGTGAGAAACTTTTTTAATGGAAATTACCCTGTGCAAGAGCTCTTTCTTTATTACCATTTTTCCTGCATGACACTCTTCATAAACTATCAATTTGAGGAGGGTTAGCTCTCTGATGATCCTTCTCATCATCTATACGCTTCTCTGTGCTAGTTGCCTGCTGTGCATTTTAAAGTTTATTATTAGAGTTGTTTATTAACTAACTGGTACTGATTTTTGAAATTATGCAGTTCTCAGCCAAGTTCAGGAACTGAATGACATGTTTCTTACATAGAAAGTTTTAACTGAATTACAAAGCACTGTCCTATTTCTGCAGCCTTTGGGTATTTGGTTTAGTCTGATACATTTGAACAGAGAGCAGTGTGGTTTCTAGTTCCTTAAACTACTCTCTAGAGATTACATAAGATTGGATATAATTTAGCAACTCTTTTTTAAATCAACAGGATACTTTTACTTAGAAACCTTACCTCTTTTTAAAAGGTGATATGCAAATTGTTTTTTCTGCAACCAGAATTTCTTAGTAACCCTTATTTTAGTACCCTAACTGCTAAATATAATGCCATTCCACATAAGTAAACTGTAACAGTTTTTCTTTATCAGAGGTTTCATGTTGCTATTTTTATTGTTTTGTAAGTAGAAAGCAATTAATACCAGAATCATACCATGAACAAATTTTTGGTGACTGTCTCATAGCTCTTTGACTATTGGCTCTTATTTTGGTAGGTCAGCCTGTCTGGCTGCTATTAGATTGTTGTCTGAAGTCTTTGCAGACCCAGAATCTCAGATAAATTTAGCAGATGTGAATCTCAAGTTAGTAGTCCAATGGTACTACTGTATGACTCGTTTTAGATAGTTTATTTGTTGCTTAAAATTATCCGGTCTGCTAGATTCTATAGATTTTATAACTGCAGTATGGCTTTATATCTGCAGTACTGTCAAGGATTGCAGGTTGTTAGTCTAAAATAGTAAATCTTTACCTTTTCAAAATTAGAAGAGAAATTCTTCAATTTCTAGACCAAGAAGGTAGTTTGTTTTTTTCTCCACTGGAAGTAGGAGAATAAGGATTTCAAGAAAGCTCATGTTTCCTAATCATAGGAAAGAATTTCAAAGCCTTATAAAAGTTACCAGAAAATATATAACTGTAAAAATACTTAAATATTCTTTAAAAACCTTAAATGTCTTAACTATCTTAGTAAGTACTTAAATAGTCTTTAAAAACCTTAAAGACTTCATCACCGTGTACTTAGTGTCTATATCATTTAGTCATTATGTGAGACATTAGATATACAATAGAAGATCTAATAACTGGCTTTGAATTTCTAATCTAGAAAGGGAGACAAGAGAATTATAATATATAGCATACTATAATAAGTAATGTGTACCCAGTATATTGAGAACAAGTAGAATTCTGGATAGGTAAATTCTCAGATGAGTGTAATGTAATTGCATTAGAGGTAGAAAAGGTGGGCAGCTGAGAAAACCAGAAGCGACCCCTGAGCATGAAGTTGGCGTTAGCTAACTGTTTACTTTGGGATTTGGGAAAACTCTAAGGTCATATCTCTCATCTTCCTTGTTCAATTTTGTTTGTACTTTTGTAGTAAATTTTAGAATTGATGTTTCTTTATTATTTTAAGTTTATTGTATAATTTTATTTTACATTAATAAATTTTAAAATGTTTGTTTTATTTATATGTGATGAAGTTAAGTGGCTTTTTTAGTTCCATGATATATGGTTAACCTTATTTATGCTTATGTGATCTCCATAGTTAGTTGTAGTAATGCAGTTGGCTCTTTATGCTTCTTTTGTGTTTGGGTTTCAAAATAGGTATTAACAAGGTGGCACCTATGGCTCAAAGGAGTAGGGCGCCAGCCCCATATGCTGGAGGTGGCAGGTTTAAACCCAGCCCCCGCCAAAAACTGCAAAAAAAAAAAAAGAGATATTAACAAAATCATGTTCAGGTCTTCAACACCTTTTTTGTTGTGGTTGTTATTGTAAGTCTGGCATACTTGCTTTAAATTGGAGGTTGTCCACCCTAAATTGTAAATTTTGAAAGGCATATATTAGTTTCTGTGTTTGCCTTATTATAGAGCCCTTCCTCTGCTATTCTTTGCCAAACATGAGATTTAACAAACTTTTTTTATGATATTAATTCATAATGTAGTTTGTCTCATTTATCATTAATAGATATCTGAAACTTAAAACTCTATCATGTTTTATACATGTTTAATTTGAGGTAACAGTGCAGTATCCAAATGGAAATGTCCATTTAACAGTTGGACACTCACCAGAACATTGAGATGGGAAAGATTATGCTTATCCTTCTTAGAGGAAATCTTAGAGTGAAAGTCAAATCCTGTCACTCTTTGGCTCTTAATCCTTACATGATTGCTCCAAGCCCCTGTAATGATGTAGCTTCTCACTATCTCTCCATCCTCATCTCCTACTCTTCCATCCCCCATTTCTAGCCTTACTTAGTTCATGTTTCTCAGGAAACAGGTAAGTACCTGCCTTAGGCCACCCCTCCACACCCCTGCCAGGAGCGCTCCTCCAGGCACCCTTCTCCTGGCTCTCTCCCCCCTCGGCTTCTTGTCTTTGTTCATATCTCATCTTTTTAGTGAGGTCTTCCTCAACTACCTTACTTTTTTTTTTTTTCTGAGACAGAGCCTCAAGCTGTCTCCCTGGGTAGACTGCCATGGCTTCCCTGCTCACAGCAACCTCCAACTCCTGGGCTCAAGCGAGTCTCCTGCCTCAGCCTCCCAAGTAGCTGGGACCACAGGCGCCCGCCACAACACCTGGCTATTT
>CAUYQV010113069.1:0-33194 GCA_963574575.1 Galagoides demidoff
CGGACCTGACGCCGCAGGGCGCAGATGGGGCCGTTTCAGCTGCTGTCCTGACTTTTTTTCTGGCTGATACTGTGGTTCTGGATTATACTTCCAATCCAACTATTCCCCTCTTTGCTGCTCACCCTGCGCTGCTTATCTGTGCAAGGATGCCGCAGAAGGGATTAATAAGCCCACTCTCACCTGAAATCACCAGGAGAGTTGACTCAGGGGTGCATCTCCTCCGCCATCTTGCTCCGCCTCCAAATTCGATCACATGATTTTCTATTCTCTTATCATGGTAAAGAACATCGAGTTTTAAATATTAACACACTTTTGCCTACATGGTATAAAGTTCTTTTAAATTTGGTGTATTGTTTGTTTTTATGTATTACTGGGTTTATTCTACTAATTTTGAAGATTTTTACATCTAAGTTCATGAAAGAGACAAGTTTGTAATTTTTCTTCTTTACATTTTTTCCTCAGGGTTTGGAATCAACTTTTGCTACTCATTTTCCTGAAAATTTAAGAAATATTTTCTTATCTTCTTGGTGTTTTTATATCATAAAAGTTTAGATAAATTCACTAGTGAAACCCTCTGGGTTTAGATCTTTCTTGTGGGAAGGTTTTATACTTACAGGTATATTTCACATTTTTAATTTTTTCCTTTGTCAGTTTGGTAGGTTGTTAGTTAACTTTTTTTTAAATTTCAGCTTATTGCTGATTTTATTGACATAGAGTAGTTCACAATTATCCTCTAATTTTTTTTTATTATCTGTTAGATCTGTAGTGATGCCACATTCCTGCTGTCAGTAGTTTGTCAGCTTGTGTTTTCTATTTCTCTTGTGTTCTTCATGGCTTTTAGTGACAGAGAGAGAGAGAGAGAAGAGGGAGGGCGAGAAGAAAAGAAAGTAGGAAGGAAGGAAGGGAGGGAGGGAGGGAGGGAATACTTCCTCTCATGCATTATTTAAAAATTTTTAAATTTCAGCTTATTGCTAATTTTATTAACATAGAATAGTTCACAATTATTCTCTATAATTATTTTTGTTATTATCTGTTAGATCTTTGAACCCTAACAATAACCCAACTTATTGGTAATTTTATTAACATGGAGTAGTTCATAATTATCCTCTAATTATTTTTTTATTATCTGTTAGATCTTGAACCCTGACAATGTTCAAAGGTAGATGAAGATGGCCTTTTTAACAGTAATATAAACAGTATTATATCATAGTGGTATGGATTGTGAAACTGGAAAGGGTATCGTCCAATTCATTAATATTCATTCCTGGAAATCCAACATAATATGTTACAATTTGAACATATCCATATGTATTTTCTGATCTTTTTTGATTGTTTCTATGTTTTTTCTCCATTCTTCAGTTTGAATGTTTTTCTATTTATTAGTACTTGAGTTTGTTAATCTTTTTTGTTTTTTATATTATTTTGACTGCTCTAATGGGTTCTTTATTTTAGATAGTACATTGCTAATTTCTAAAAAGTGTGTTTAATTTTTTATAGATTCAAATTGTTTATTAAATTGCCCATCTTTTCATCTACTCTATTTCGCTGTATTGATAATTATTATTTTAATATTTTTATCCATAAAGTCCAATATCTGGCTAAAATGAGGTTCTATTTGCTTAAATTTCTTTTGATTATCATATAATTGTTTCTTTGCCTTTTAAATTTTAAATCTAAAGGCAACTTAAAAAAATTCCTATAGATAATGAATATTACGTTATTTTTCCTGAAAGAGAAGTTGCTCTTTTTTTTTGTTAAGATAATGTGAGGGGGAGGTCATCTCATAGTTGAGCTTGGTCAGGGCTGTGCTGCAATCAGCCCACCTGTGTTACATCAGTGCTCTTTTGATAGAGATCTGTGTGTCTGTCTGTTTGTACTCTAAAGACTCCAGTTCGATTTTTCTGAGTATGGGCTTAGCTGTTTAGCCTCTAGCTCAAAGCAGCTTCAGCATTAGACAAACATTATGAAGAATACATGAGCCACAGTTTGAAATACAACTTTTTATCTTAAGTACCAGGAAATCATAGAAACTTTTACCTACTTCTCCTCTTCCTGGATCTCCCAAAATTTTGATGTAAACTACAATGAGTCTTTGTTTTTTCAGTAATGAAATTTATGCCTTTTAGATGCTTTAAATTAAGCTCTTTAATCTTCTACCCAAACAAGTTCAAAACCTGTCAGATATTTGTGTTTCTTGAAGGATTTTGTCTCCTAGGCACTGTGAACAGATAAAAATCACACTTTTTACAGAGTATTAATACTCAGCAAACATCCTTTGGGGTCGTGTGTTTGGGCTTCTTTAGTTCTCCGTCTATCACTCTATCTGTCACTTTAGTCTGTGTGGCTTTTGGAAGCTCTGATGGTCTTAGTTTCTGCAAGACAGCCCTCCACCTATGCCACACCTCATCTTCAAAGGCTATTACCCAGATTGGCAAGTGTCCTCATGGAGAAAACTAGCAATGGTTGTCAGCCCTCTTAGGAAGGGCTCATCTCCATCTGGAGTTTTAGTTCCCCTCATTATCATTGTTTCCATAGTTTTCTGATGTCTTTAAAAATATAATTTTCAATTTATCCTTCTTTTCTCTGAGTTGTCACAGCAAAAGCAAGGATCTACCACTATATACTATACCCTATCTAGAAGGCACAGTTTTAATTATTCTTGATTATTTAGGACAATTTTTCCCCATATTTTTAACTGTTAATAATTCCCATACATTTTGAGGATTGTTATTATGTTGAGAAAGACTCTACCAAGTTGTGTCTCATATACAAGATATAATTTGAAAGGAATTTCCTGCCACCTGTATTCTAGCTCTATAAGTCTTATGTTACGCCATGATATTTTTTGTGTGAGGGTATTATGTAGGCAGCAGAGTAGACTGTGGGAATTTTTCTGGGACCCACTTTAATGTAGGCATGTCTAGCAATAATTTATTCACATGCGGGCATGTCTTTCAGTCACCTCTATATATCCCATAAGCCCAGAATAATTGTATTTTGATTTTAACTTCTTACTTGCAATACCAAAATGCCTATGGTCACTCAAATGTCAATTGACATGAAAATAAATCAGAGTGGAAAGACCCAGTGGTCTTAACTATTATAGTTATACCATAGTAATTTCACAAAATTTATGAAAACATATGATATGTGGCCATATTACTAAGGACCTTGACTATAGAAAAGGCTCAGATAAGTGAGACATCCTGATTGTAAACTTTTTTCACTTTACAAAAAATATGCCATTGTTAATAGCATACTCACAGACAATTACCACAATGAAACACATAAATAAATAAAACCAAACCCAAACTAATAATTGAAACAAAGTTGGCCAATATTGACCAATGGCTTTTTGCTAATTTAGTTTGACTTGATGTTTAACAAAACTTTCAAGAAGCATAAAACTTGAGAAATATTATATTCTTTTAAATATTCAAGGAAAATGGACACTTGTAGAAGAACAGTATTATATCATAGTGGTATGGATTGTGAAACTGGAAAGCCTAAGTTCAAATCCCAGCACCACAACTACCAGCTGTGTAATTCTGGACAAGTTTGTTAGTTTCTCTGTGGCTTAGTGCCCTCTTCTTTAACATGGAAATATGTGGGTAAACACATATGTGTGTATGTGTGTATATATCCATTTATACACATGTGTATCTATTTTATTTGTGTATCTACCTATAGGTTGTACTATTTATGACAGTTAAGTTCGCAAACTTACCATCATGTACTTACATTGGCAGCACTGTACCAACAACTCTGTAAGGTTTTATTACCTTGGTATATCTGCGTCTAATGCGGATGGGTGGCACTGCCTTGATGAGTACATTCTTTATTGCTACTGTATGTTTTTGTGTGCTGTACCATGACAGCTGTAATGGTCTTTCCAGAAAAAGAGCTCTAAAATTGCTTTGAAGGGTGGACTTGATGTGGAATTAGTGCATAGCTCACCAAGAGGAGTACTTTGAAGGTGATGTGGTGATATTCAGCAATGAGGTATGTCACACTTTTTCTAGGATGAGTTCATAAGGTTAATAGACAGATCTCATGTACATAAGTATTATCTAATATCAATTATTATTCACTTGAGTAAAATCAAAGGTAACTTTATTTCTACTATGTTAGTATTGCTTACATGTTTAATAGGTAATTCATAAAGCCTAAAACATGTGTTTAGATAAAAGCTATGGCACTACCCTTTCATATACTGTCAAATTGCAGAATGTGTATAGGGAGGAAATATATTGAGACAAAGAGACCTGCTTTTGAAGACCTCAACTACATCTTAGACAAAATCATCTGGGCTGTTCTCCAGGCAGCCTACAGGCTTTGGGCCTCTGTCCTTCAAGTGGACACCATATGTCTGATGCTAAAATTAAATCTCTTTGCTGTAAGAGTGAGTCAATTGATGATTCTATTTAAGGAAAACATTATTTCAAAGACATGAAAATGGCAAATTGGGAAGTTTAGCTTGATGACCTGCTTAGAACTAGCTTATGATAACATTGGAAAGGAGTTTCATAATAAACATTAAATATTAGTGCTGAAGTGTGTAAATGTTTTCCTTTTTGTATTTTACTCACTTCTTGAGAAAAAGAAAAAAAATCATCTTTTTGTAACGATACTCAGTGGTACTTTCAGCACACACTACTGTGTGTTGATGGGCTGACTTAGGTTTGATTGATACATAGGTTATGATATGTCAGAATTCTTATGAGCTTGCAAATCTAGGAAATAGATTAACTGATTCATTTGCCAGTCAACTAGCTTCTAAATTTGTCTCATCATTTGGTTCTGATTGCAAAGTAGAAAGGCAAAAATATTTGATAGAAATTATAAATTTTAAAAAGTGTATTATTTAATTAAGGAGATTTGTGTAGTAATTCTTTTAGTTATATGTGAAATAAATTGTTTTTTACTAATTTAATAGGCTACACAAATGAATACCTTTTGGAGAGAGAAATCAATTTTTACTTGAATCATGTCCCTGTGAAACTTCACAAAAGCTTATTTTGTAAATTGAGTCATTAAAATGTGGCAATAAGATTGATTAATCTGCATAATTATCCTACAATTTTGGTGGCTAAAATGTCACCCTATTACCATCAATATGAACACTAATTGAGTGTGTACGTTTTTGCCTCTTTCACTAGACTATGAGCTTTTGGGAGTAGTGATCTTGTTTTCTTCATCTTTGTATCCTGGCTGCTTAACATAGTGCCTGCCATTTAGAAAATGTTCACTATAAAGAACTTGTATAAGAACTTGTATCAGGTATAAGTATTTCCGAGTCATCAAGGTGGCCCTGAGATTGTTGGTGGGATGCAAAGAGCTACATCCCAGCTTTTTGGTGGTGTTCTCAGGTACACCATCCTCAAGAAGATGAGCAGCAGAGACAGAGAAGGGTAGCTGGGTAGAGAGAAAGACCGCAGAGTCAACTGCCAGAGAGGATGCTGAGTGGGCAAAAGTGGTGGCTGCAAGGGAAGAGGGTTCTAGGGGGAAGAGGTGGCCCCAAGGGAGGTGAATGGATGGATACTAGAAGTCTAGACACTCTTTTAAGAACATCTATCAGTGAAGGGGGAACAATAGAGGTGGACCACAGAAGATGTGGGTCTGAAGGAATGTTCATTTTGTCTTAGATGGAAAAGACATAACAATAGTATTTGTTTTGTTTCAAAGACAGGGCCTTGCTCTGTTGTTCAGGCTAGAGTGCAGTGACTTGATCAATCCTAGCTCAGTGCAACCTCCATCTCCTGGGATAAAGCAAACCTGTTGCTTCAATCTCCTGAATAGCTGAGATTATAGGTGCACAAAACCATGCCTGGCTATTTTTTTCTATTCTTTGTAGAGATGGAGGGTTTTTTTTATCACTGTGTTGCCCAGGCTGGGATCAAACTCCTGGATGCAAAAGAGTCCTCTGCATCAGCCTCCCAAGTACTTGGAAACACAGGTGTGAGCCACTACTGGCTTGACCATGTTTAAGTGCTCTGGAAAGGGAGCCAATGTGTATGGAAAGGTAGATTATCTGGAAGAGAAATGAAATAATTGATAAAGAAAGCCAAACTCAAGAGAACAAGCAAAGGACAAGCAAAAACTGGGTGTTTAGAATGCAGGGGGAGGGGCATCTCCTACTTTGGAATGGAATAAAGAATCAGTCCAGTTTGGTTTGTACATTTAGAAGGAAATCAAGAACTCCCATTTGCTAACTTTAACCTCTGTGAAATAGAAAGGTACATTTATCTGCAATGTTGGGGGGAAATAACAAGGTTAAAACATTGAAGAGTTTACATTTTTTAAACAGTTCCTTTGGAGAGTGAGGGCTGGACATTGGAAAGATAGCTGGGCAGCATCAGGCCTGCATTGAGGGCTTCAGGTTAGATGTTAGTGTTTTTGAGGCATCAATCTGTAAGACTGTGAATTTTTTCCAAGTGGGGTAAAGGGGACATGCTTTGATTTATCTGGGTGACTGGAGTAGGAAGGAATTAAAATAAGGGAGAGTCAAGTTACTGACAAATCTCTGGGCTGATGAATGTCAGGGTGATGAATGTCAAGGTGCATAGGGAAAGAAGTGAGGGGGAGGGGCTTCATTATGGTGATAAGTGAAAGCTCAAAGGGTTGGAACTTTCATGGAGGAGAGTTTCATGAAAGACTGGGGGAAAGACAGGGCACCTACGGGAGGGAAGTGAAGGTGTAGGAGGCTGTGGGAAGAAATGTGAAATGGCATTTAATATAATGAGGATGACATTTGCCTCTGAGAATGAGGAGTTAAGAATGTGTGTCCAGGGAAAGGAGCCTGGTGTGTCAAGAATGTTTAGGGACCAAGAGGATGGGCCATAAAGCTGCCATCTATATACCTGTTATAGCATCCTGGAGTGGTGGTCAGAGTGGGGTAGAGAAAAAGACAGCTAAGTCATCTGCCACAGTCTGTGATGAATGAAGAGGGAGTACTGGGAGGATGACTGATGGGAGCAATATGGAGGGGTGGGGGAAGACTAAATGACAAGACCTTTAAAGGAGAAAGGGTTTTACCCCAAACAGGGAAACACATGGGTCTAGGAGACCTGCAGGGGGAAACCTGTGGACACCCAGGGGAATCAGTTACCACAGGGAGGTGGAGAAATACAGGGTAAGAAGAAAGGTTAAGGATATTAAAGATGTAAGAAGTTTATTAAAGAATGGATTTTATTTGTTCACTTTAAGAAATGTATTTATGGAGAGCTTACTATTCTAGATGCTGGGTGTACAGACTTAAACAAAACAGACCAATTTATAGTGTCCACAAACTTTCCATTCTAGTTGGAAGGAGATAGACAATTAACACTTAAAATAATACTCTCACACAGACACACATGCACAGCCACAGTCCTCTTGGTGTTTTGTGGATTAAAGAAAGGTAGTATAGACCACAGACTGTATATTTGGAAATTGCATATTATCTCCATAGGTTAAGTGTGATAAACTCAAAGGGGTCACACATCAGTTCATTGGTTTTGCTGACCGTGAGTTTTGGTGATATAGGTACAAAACACAAAAGAAAGAGAGAACTTTTGTTAAAAGGACTTTTGGAATGGTGCATTTAGTATAAGAGATGGTTGACCTATGGGTGAGATGTCAGGTGGAGATGAGTTTAGCAAAGACATATCCAGCAGGGGAAATTGAAAAGACAAGGTTCAAGGGTAGATGAAGATGGCCTTGTTAAGGAGTGGCTCTGTGCACAGAGGGAAGATTGGGAACAAATGTCGCAGGTAGTGCTGGGAAGAATAGGTCAAGTAGAGGGCTCAGAGCACCCAAAGTCATGGAGGCAGAGTTTGAGAGAGTGGGAATCCATGGAACTAGTGCCTCAGGACAGAAAGCACAGATCAGGATGAGGAAGAGGAGAGCAAAGGTTGGGTGGCTAGAAAGGCTTCGGTCTTGAGGATTGATCTGAGATGGGAAGGTGGATTTAGTAGGCTATAAGATTTTTCATAATCTTAAAAACATGCATGGAGCCATTAGATTAGATCTGTGATGGACGCACTCAGCCATCCCTAGATGTTGAGCTGAAAGTCTGCAAATGAGAAGCCTCAGGACTCCATAGATAAAGCAGCTCAGGAATACCCCCAGTTGCATTCTCTGTAGACTGCCATGGTCCCTGCAGTGTCCAGAGGTCGGGTGAAGACTGGCCTGGTCTCATCAACTTCAGGATCTAAATATTTCTCATTTGCATAACTGTTCACTTTGGGTCACTTCCACTTGTCTTCTTTCATGGAAAGGTTAGGGCTTCTCCCCAGTTTCCGCATGACTTGGCGATCTCTGTGGGAATCTGACATGTAGCCGCCCAAATAATTTGAGGGAAGGAATTGTTGGAGGGCGATGTGGTCAGATCGGCGCTTTAGTCATTAAACCTGAGAGTGTACAGATGATGGGTGGGAGTAAGGATCCCGAAATTATGGTTGTGGTTGTGGAAAGGAAAAGTAGATGATAACCTTAAAAGGAAATATTTAAAAGTTGAAGAAAGAGGCACTGGAGGCACTTGTTCTAAACTCTGCCTCACAAAGACATCCTGGTCCAGTCTGAGAGGTAGAGAGGCGCTGACCCCCAGCTGTAGAAACAGCACGACCTAGTGGACATCTGGGTTCCACCCAGTGCTGCGGTCATGATGGGGACTTTCTTCTGCAGTATGTGGCCTTTACCAATCCAGGAGCTGGCCTGAAGAAACCCATGGGAAAGTGGTCACAGTCACTTCCTGCAGCAGTGGTGAGAAGTCCTGACTCATGGACTCTGATCTTCTCTGACTAATGATCTGCAACTGACCCTCTCCATGGAGCCTGAGCACCAGCCCATTCTCCAGCAGGTCAATTCAATGAGGGAATGGTAATTTCCTAGGATACAATGCTAGGTGAAACGATTCATTGTGTCACCAAGAATGACATAGTAAGCTAGGCCTGGGAATGCAATCTATTCAGCCTCCTCATTTCCACTAAATGAATTCAATTTGTAACAATCCCTTAAAGGACAGTTGTAAAAATGTTGATTCTTTCCTTTTGGGGAGTGGATAGGTAGAGGAGTGGGTGTGATGGTGGTGGTCATGGGCAGGAGAAGATGAAACTTTCCATAGAAGTGACTTACAGTGACCGAATCAGAGCTCTGAGGCTGCCTGGAATTAGGACCCAGAAACATTCACGTTCTGCCGATGGGACCCAAAATATTCTGTATGTCATGCAAATCCCAGCCTGCCCATACTGTGGACCCTTTCTTCTTCTCTCTTTCTCACTCCCTCCCTCTTTCTTTCTCTGTAGGAGGCAGTGTTTGTGTGAAAAAGAGAGTTGGCAATAATCCAGCCAAACCCCCTTTCCACTGAATCGAAATCTAGCACTTTCCTCCTACAGTAGGAAGGGCAAACTGGGCTCACTTTGAGCTCATTAACCATCTTGAACTATTTTCCAAATGCTTTAGGTTCGAAAAAAACCTGACTCACACTGGGCCCGCTATTTTTTTCTCCGAACTATTAAGTCTATGTGTATTTTAAGGGAAATGTAATCCATATGTTTGTGATTCCTTTACACTTAACTCATCAAGCAGGATTTGTTAAAGCTATTTGATGTCTTAGATGCCTTCAGAGCCATTTCCTCTTGACTTTTGAAGGCTTTTATTCTCTAGAAATAGGAAGTTGCATTTTATGAAATGTAAATGAGCTTGATCTCGCAAAGGTCTTATTTGGGTCACGATTCTGAATGCTGAGATCAGTGAGCAACATGCCTTCTTCCACTCTCTCGGAGAAATTCCAGCCCAGGGAACAACGTTGCATTTTCTAACGTATAAAGTTTGATAAACCTTAATTAGAGTGTGCTTTGGAGGGACAAAAATGGCTAAAAATAACTTCATAGCATGAGCACATATCATTAATACAAATAGGTCAATATTTCTGATTCAATCAAAGCTACCTCCACTAAATTAACTTTTAAGCAAATAAAATACAACGCAACCCAATAAATCTCTGAAGATCATTCCATATACTCACATTGCTAAACTGCTGTTTTAATTTTGCTGCCCCCCAAATGCGTCTCCAGTAAATGCTTTTTCCAGTACCTCCTACCAGGACAGTTAAGAGAATTCTCCAGGAGCAAAGTTATTTTCATGTCCTAGAGAAATATCTTGTTCTTTTGGAGCTTCTATGTTACCTGAAAAGTTACATTAAAACTATTAAAGAAACGCATAACCTCAGGATCATCTCTCTTCTCTAATTCTGGGGAGAAATCTCATGTTGGGTAGGAAAAAATAAAACAGGTTCATTCTGAGCCTTTGCAATGTTTCTCTTCCTGCATGAGTTAATGTTTCCCAAGATCCTGCTGAGTCCAGCTTCTCTGTTGTTTTTTCTCACTGAGGCCAGACTCTTCCATCCTAATTAACATAGTTCTCCCTTCTGACTTTTGTAATGCTCTACCTCCAGTTCACCATTTTGCATTTTTCAAAGAAATTAACACTATCTTCTTATTGCTTGATATCAATTGTGCACTTGTATTTTCTTTCTTTACTGGGAAACTAAGCCTATCCCTGTACCATATTACTAAAACATTGGCTGGAAAATGGCAAGCACTCAATTAATGTTTCCTAAATTTATTGCAAGAATTTGTTGAAGCAACATTTATCACCACCTGTTATTCACCAGGCCATATGCTAGATGTTAAAGATACAATGAAGTGTAAGACAGGGTTCTTGTTCTTAGGAACCTCCCATCTTTAGAGACAGAGAAAACAAGCAGGTGACTCTAGTGGTGTGTGGTAAGATAAAGTTTCCTTGAGAAAAGAGGTTTGAAAAAATCTTTCTGAAAGAAAGCCTTGAAAAAAAGAAATTATGGCTACAATAGGAAGCCATTGCATTACATAGTTGAGCTGAGGGCTTGTGACCAAACACAAGATTAGGTTCTGGGCACCGTAAAGTCCAACCAAGCACAAGAGGTGAGTGTTGGTGAAGGAGAGGTGATTGGCTTGCTCAAGAGCAGGTGGCCCAAGGAGATGGCACACAATTGTCTGAAAGACTATCTCATCTTTTTCTGCTTACTGAGCAACTTATAAAGGAAAGAGGGAATGGAGATTGTGTCAGAAAGCAGGTGTTGTGCAAGCCACGCCTCATCACTAGTGCAATGGTTAGCTGTAAACAATAGGTTGTTTGGCAGCTCTTATTATCAGGAATCTATGGTTGGCATGTTTGGGATTGTTGACCCGTTCTTCTTAGAGATGGTTTCCTAATCCTGAGTTCAGCAGTTGTGTAAGCCAGCAGTACATCAGTTCTAAACTTTGAAGGCGGAACAAGCTGAAAGCATACTTTAGTTAGCCTACAGATTCATCTGAATGGCCAGTGGAGTGAGCTGACAAAGTATCAAAAACACATTTATTGATGATACTAAACATGAATTCTCTTTTCCTGACTGTTGTATCTATCATTGCAATTTGGATTAGAAAAAGCTTACCATATTGTTCAATTTAAAGCAAGGCTTGAGAGAGTGACACCTGTGGCTCAAAGGAGTAGGGCGCTGGCCCAATATACCAGAGGTGGCAGGTTCAAACCCAGCCCTGGCCAAAAACTGCAAAATAAATGTATAAATAAATAAAATAAAGCAAGGCTTGAGGGAAATAGCAGAGGACTGTAATGTTGGGAATTAAATTTTTTTTTCTATTTTCCTGAGTTTATAGGTGCGTTACTGTACAAACTGTGGTCTGCTCACCAGGCACAGCAAAGCCAATAGCTGAGAGATACAGGAGGGGAAAGATTTTTTGTTACATGGCACCAGGCACTGAAGCTTAAGACCTGAACTCCCCAATGGCTGACAAGCCAGGGTTTGTTAAAGCAGAGGTACATTTCAAGAAGGCAATACTATAAATGAGTACATGGGGATGATACATCGGCCTGGCACTAAAGGTCGGAGGCACCTGTGGGACACAGGGATCCAGAGAGTCTTGGATTAGTGGAATGAGTGTGACAGGTTTCTCACGGGGAAATTTAGAACAAAGAATGGTGATGAGGGTTCAGTTCCTTAGTTCCTCCTTATCTGCATTTTCCCAACTGGTGGGAGTTTCTGTAAAACAACTCAGGAACATATGTTAAGATGCCATCTCTTCATTCCCAAACACCTTATGACTCTGGCTCTCTGGCAGGGCCACATTATTATCACCAAGTCCCCCATTCACTTTTCAAGGATAACTGGGTACCTGGAACTCCCCTGAAGGAACTCACAATTTTCCTTTATTTCCATTCGTAGGGAGCCTGAACCTGCTCTGTCTCAAGTAGGTTTTTATTTTATTTATTTATTTATTTATTTATTTATTTATTTATTTATTTATTTGGGCCGGGGCTGAGTTTGAACCTGCCACCTCCAGCATATGGGACTGGTGCCCTACCCTTTTGAGCCACAGGTGCCAGCCACCCCATCAAGTAGGTTTTTAAATGGAAAATTGTTTGCGATCATTTGGAAAGTGGATTATTGTTTCTCTATAAAAGAGAAAGGAAGAGACAGTAAAGGCATTAAGGCTGGAGTTGCTAAAGCTGGATCGCCATGCAAAGCCAAGCCCGATGATTGCCATTAATCAATGACGTTCCAGATTTATCAATGTCTGAACGTAAAATAGAAATAGCTAATATATAAGAGATAAAGTTAATCTTGGTCGTTGGGTTCAAATAGAAAGATACCTTTCAAGTTAAAACTCTTCTCTGCTTCATCAAGCCATAAAATAGTCCACATTGATTTCTATAAAACTTGAACTGATGGAATAGTCCACAGCTCTCATCTCCACAGTTTGCTCTTTAGATTTTTACCATGCACCTTGCCAAACCAGACTCTGGAAAACCTGGGCATGCATCAGAAACATTTTAGAATGAGAAGATTGAGCTCACACTAAAGACATATTGTAAGCACATAAAACTGAGAACAGGAACCAAGCTGGAGCTCACCTCTTTGACATCTCTGTCCCTAGTATCCCCTTTAACTCCTACTCAGACTGAGTTAAGAAGATAATTTAATTTCCAATATACATGTTGTGACTTCTTTTAGTGTCTCTTCTCCCCAGCAAGCGGTCATTTGCATCATCTTTGACTATATTTGGAAATGCAGGTATGAAAACATACACCAGGCCTCCAGGGCCACTCAGACACAAGCTTTCTCCTAAAGCCTCTAGGAATAACCTACTTAGATGTTTATAATGGAGGTAGCATCAGTATTAATGGCAGAGTAAAGATATTAAAAAATTGCTCCTCTGTAGAGTAATGAGATAACTGGCAACATTGTCCAAAAAGTAGGATTTTCAGACCTTTGGGAATTAACCAAGAGCTTTGCAGCAATCCAAAACAATTTACTTAAGGGGGAGTAAATCCTGCATCTTTGTAGGAGCATCAAGCTTTGTGGTGTTGTCACTTACCCTATGAAATCTTTCCTCTCAAGCATCACAACAGCTCTGAAAACAAATAACACTGCAATCGTGATGACCATCAGGAGCCTAAAAGCCCACGGGAGGAGGAAGAACATGTTTGGAGCTCCCCTAAGCCCCATCCTTCAGCTTTATTTGACCTGTTGGGCAGTTCCCTGAGGACCCAATTGGCAGGGCTTTTCTTTATTTGACCTAACTCTAAGTTTGGCCAGTGGAACAGCTGTTTCCTTGAGGAATTTGTGGAGAATAATCAGCATCAATTATTTGTCACTGCAGATGCTGGAGGCACTGATAACAGTTGGGGCAAAGGAAGAGCTGAATTAAGAAATTTGAAAAGGAAAGCTGGGGAAGGAGATGTCCACAGAGGGCTTTGAAGACTTCTAGCTGTTCCTGGGACTCTAGCAGGCAAGTGACATGCATAGAACTTTGTAAATTTCCTGAAGAGTCCTTAAGAAGACCCAGAATTCTCACCTCTGAGTAATTTTGAGACTGTGTAAGCAGGAAGGGAAGGTTAAGTCAGAATTGTAAAATGCCTACCTGAGCTAGAATAGCTATGCTCATACCTTCAGATAAATTGATATTATTGATGAAGGAGGATATTTTTTAATGACAAAGACTTAATCCATCAACAGAACATGTTAAATACAAACATTTAAGTACTGAAGTCTCCCAAACTGCATAAATCAAAAACTGAGAGAATGGAAGGGACACGTAGATAATTCAACAGTGAGATGTGGAAACATAGATACTTCATTCCTAATAATGGCTACCATGATTGACAGAGACCAGATGAGGAATAGAGTATCTGAATACCAGATAAAGCTACTAGACACCCATACAACACCATACTCAACAATTTGAGAATATTTTTCTCAAGTGCAGAAGGAATATTCCCTTGGGTAGACCACATGTGAAATCATAGAACAAGTCTCAGTGAATTTAAAAGAGTTAAAAATCATGCAGAGAATTTACTATGATAATGGAATGGAATTGGGCATTAATATCAATGAGACATTTGGAAAATTAAACAACATTTTAAAATAATCAAAAGGCCAGAGGAAAAGCTTGAAAGAAATAACTTATTTTGACATGATGGTTACTCATTAATAAGTCCAGGAATGTTGAGGGTACGTGACAAATGTACAAAACCCAGTTGTAATTCCATACAATGCCAATAAATCACTCAAAATTAAATTAAGGAAATAATTCCATTTAAGACAACATCAAAAAGAATAAAATAATTAGGAATAAACTGAGCCAAAGAAGTACAAGACTTGTACACTGAAAACTATAAAACATTGTTGAAAGAAATTAAATTATATCTAATACACTGATAGACATTCTGTTCTCATAGATAAGAATACTTAATATTTTTAAGATAGCAATACTTCTAAAACTGAACTATTGAAGAAAAATAATCACTAGGAAAACCCCAGCTACCATTTTTTAAAGAAATTGTTACATAAATCCTAAAATTTATCCCAAGATGCAAGAGACTCAGGATAGCCAAAGAATCTTGTAAAAGAAGAACAAAGTATCAGGAACTAAACTTGCTAATTTTAAAAGTTATTACAAATTATAATCAAGACATTCACATACTAGCAAAAGGATAGAAATATTAATCAATGGAATAGAATTTAGAATCCAGGAACAGTCCCTTGTATGGTCATGATTGTTGGCAAGGGTTCCAAGATAATTCAATGGTGGAAGAATAGCTTTAAAAAAAAAAATAGTACTGTAGTACTGGGACAACTGGATAACCCCATGAGAAGAAAAAAAAAAAAAATCAAAAAAGGGCAGCGCTCGTGGCTCAAAGGGTAGGGTGCTGGCCCCATATGCCAGAGGTGGTGGGTTCAAACCCAGCCCTGGCCAAAAACTGCCAAAAAACAAAACAAAACAAAACAAAAAACTTGTAGTCTTAATTTATGCTATATGCAAACATTAACCCCAAAGGGATCGAATGCCTATTTGTAAAAACAAGAGTTACAAAATACTTTAGAAAAGAAAAGGCATATATCTTTTTGACCTTGGATTATACATCCATTTCTTAGGTAAGATAACAAAAGTACAGGCGACAACAACAGCAAAAATACACAGAAACATACTGCACATGAATAGACCTTAAAAATATTGTGCAAAGTGAAAAAAAGGCAGATGCTAAATGCGTATTGTTTGATTCTACTGATGTGAAAAGTGTAGAATGTGCTGCCTTCTGAGGTGGAAAGATTAAGATTTGCTGGGGGAGGGGGTGGGAGAAAATGGAGAGTTACTACTATGGGTACAGGGCCTTTTGGGTGCATGACAGAAATGCTCTGGAATTGGATATTGGCAATGGTTTGTACAGTGTTGTGAATATGATAAAAAGAACTGAGTTGTAATGGGTGAATTTTAAGGGTATGTGAATTATAGCTCAAAAATGTAATTAGTTTACCAATTACTCAAACTTTGGGATTTTTTTTTTTTTTTTTTTTTTTTGTTATTCCAGCCTGGCACAGTGGCTCATGCCTATAATCCTAACACACTGGGAGGCTGAGGCAGGTAGATTGTTTGAGCTCATGAGTTCAAGACCAGCCTGTGCAAGAGCAAGACCTGTCTCTACTAAAAATAGAAAAAATAGCCAGGTGTGGTGGCCCACGCCTGTAGTCCCATCTACTCAGGAGGCTGAGGCAAGAGGATTGCTCACTCCCTGGAGTTTGAGGTTGCTGTGAGCTGTGATGACTCTATGGCAGCCTAGCCAGGGTGACAGTGTGAGACTTGTATTTTCAATCTCAAAAAAAAAAAAAAAAAAAACTATAGTTATTCTTTTATAATATAAGTAATTTCGTCTTGACTCCTCCTAGAACAATTCTTTTGTTAATGCTTTAATTCCCATGGGAGAAATATTAAAGAGGAAATGAAAAATGATGTGTTTTATTTAAGAACTAATACTACTCATTGTGCATTGTCTTATTTAGGATTTTCTCAGTTCCTGGGCATAAGAAACAGGGAACTGGCTAGATGCAAGCCAAGTGGTATCAGGGAAATATGCTACAGTGTTCTAAGTAAGCATTGCTTTCTGTCCAAACCAAGCTTCTGCAGCACCATGCAAAGGGCTGGCAGATGTTTACAGAAGAAAATGTATAGATAGCCTTTTGTCTTGTTATTGCCATCTTACCAGCAATATTTACTTTTAGAACCAGAAACTTATAGGTTGATGCTCTTATTTCAAAATCATGATGAACGGTCACCGGGAAAAGAAGGTCTTGGTTATCAGCTCATTGTTAGACTTGAGAGATCCCAGCCAGCAATGGTAGACTTTGTAGTTTTGCAAAAAGAATAGTTATGACTTCATCAGGGCCGGAGCAGAGCCAACTGTCTTCTTGATCTGTGTTTTCAAGGAATGTATAAGTAAAAATTATCTGTAGTGATAAAACACACATAGTGGAAAGGACACTGCTCTTCACATATGTAATCTGGAATGGCCTCAATTATGCTCTTGTGCTATTTTTAAAATTTAATAAGAACTTCATATTTGGCCTTAACGTATATTAGAATATATAACACCTTCTGCAACTGATTTTCTTTGTTAACTGTGTTTTCTCTCAGGTGTATTAAGTTTGGATAGCATGAGGCCTTATCTTCTAATGTTGGAAGACTGGGCGGTGGTATATTTGTGGTATTACTCTGCTAGGTGGCTGTTCATATCAGTAACTGAGAGAAGACTATATTTAACTTCTATTTACTGATGACACAACAATGATGAGAATACATAATTATAAAAGGGGAATTAATAGTGATGCCTTCCATTTTCCCTTTTCACTGAAGCCTGTTCACATTCACATCTAATTTCATAATTTTATTCTGGTTAGAGACAGCACTCTTTGTCACCCAACTTTGGCAAATGGGTTCAGTCAGATTGTTGGGGTTGTGATCACTCATTCAATTGTCAATGCATTTTTGAAAGTATTTTTTCCACTATGACTATAATATTTGGATGGATATTAAGCATTGTGTACTGGGAATGTGATCATAGCAGTTAGACGCTACCCATGCGTTCAGTTTAGACTCGATGGGGTAAATAAACAATTAGCCAAGGAATTATAATAAATTGAGAATGATCATAGGGGAAATACAGGGGCCTAGAAAGTGAGGCAGCTAGAGATTTACCCAAGTGAATCTGGCAAATGAGCCAGAACCTTGATTTTGCAGGGGTTTTAATACCAGGTGAAGGAGTTCAGACTTTGTTCCAAGGACCCACAGAAATCATTACAGGGTTTTGGGCAGGAAATGGCATAATTATATTTTCAATTTTAAAAGGAAGCTCTGCTTATATGTGAAGGGATCATATAATTTATTATCTAAACCAGGAAATTTTAGAGAATACAAATGGTACAATTGCTAATTAGGCTGAGACTACAGGTAAAACTCTGGCTATCCCAAACAAACTAGAATTTATGGTCACCCTATTGAGAGGTGACTGAAATGGAATAAGACTGGTACACAAAGAAAAAGTTAGGAAAAGAGATGACGGTTTTATCTATGATAAGGTCACCAATAGTCTAAGTGAGACAATATGATCATAGTTTTAGGAAAACAAACAACTATAATTGGTCAGTTATTGAATGTGAAGAGGGACAGAGTTGAGCTGACTATCAGGTTGGAAAAAACGAATGAGTGTTGGAGACATTCACTGAGAGGAGGAACGTTGGAGATGTTTTAGAGGGAAGATGGTAGTTTTAAATGTGGGCATGTTGAGTAGAAGGTAACTGTTAGGCTCTCAGAAAGAGCTGGTTTAGAATTAACACAAGCTGGTCCTGGACATAAGGAGCTGCCATCTGAGGTCCACATAGGGTGCAAAACATTCCACCACCTGGGTCTCACTAATCCACTAACGGTTCTAGAAATGATTGTTTGCCTCAAAGATTGGAAATGGATTCTAATTCTGTATTTTGCACTGATTAATCTGGAAACTTCTTAGAAACTTCTCCTCTCCAGCAAGATGTTTGAAGATGCCTGAGGTGAGGGATGGTTCCAAAAAAGTTCTACAGCTTCCCTTTTCGGGATCTAACAGTTCTGATAAATTAAGAGGCAATGTACTCGCTGATCGAAAGTGATAATATTTGATGTTGATGAATGGTGTATTTTGCCTTGAATGAAATCAACGTAGCAATAAAATCAGTAAAGATCTTTTTGTTTACATGAACCCTTGTAGAAGCTATACTGGTGTCTTATTTTTCTCACTTATTCTAGGTAAACTTGGCTCCTGAATCTTTTACGTCTATGTTGTATTTCGAACTGAAAAGATGGGCACAGTTCAGTTACACCCATACAGGTTAGACACTGGGAAGATTATGTGAAATACATCAGAAATATATCAGAAAAGTTTCTCCTAAGAGATACTTTGATTTGTTTTTCATTCCTCTACTTTTTTGTTTTACTTGATCCAGCTTCCCCAAGCCCCATTCTCTGCACTGATGGTTCATTAGAAACTCGAAAGAAAGTATACAAATATTATGAAGGTGCATGCCCAGGTATGGATCTCTGAGTTGCAGCAACATTATAGGTGGGGTAAATGCTATTATTCCTCGTGTTAGAAAAAAGTGAAAAAAAAAAGCGAGGTGTGGAAGGTTGTGATTTGTTGAATTCCTAAAATTAACTAGGCAAAGGCCGATGAGAAGGGGCAGTTGTCTCTGGTTTTTCTTATGTATGAAATACAGCTGCTTTGATGTCAGAAGTGTTGGCTGAGAATGTTTCCAAAGCCCAAGTGCGGATCTTGTTAACATGTGTTTAGCAAAGCTGAAAGGCTGAACTTGAACAGGGCAAGGGCTCCCCCCACACCACCACAGGGATGTACATTCAACCTTGAGGTTGAAATAGGTATGGAGCTAATAACTTGGAGAAAAATTCTGCAGCATTCCAGAATTAAATTCGTCTCTGGTCACTTTGTCTGAAGTAGGTACATGTTTTCTTGGAGGGACTTTGTAACTGAGCATTACCATTGCTTTCTTTCATATTAATAGCAGAAAAACTAGATTTGCACTATAATAAATTCTAATGTCACCCTGCTCTGCAGTGCTAGGAATCTTTGCCATATTCTCATCCCCTTTTCCTAAAAAAGTAGATCTGTGTGGGATTATTTGCTTCTAAACTTCTCAAACAAATATTGTCCTAATTTGTTTAAATATGATTCATGTTTCATATAGTTAAAAAAAAAGTGTAGGGTTGACTCAGAGCTATTTTAAAGTGTATATATTTTTAACAATGGCATTTATGAGAGTTGAGTGTATGTTGTATAATCTGTAACATAAGGATAGCTTCCAAGGTTCTTTCCAGCTCCATAAAAATTCTATCAATATTTTACTTCCTAATTATAAATCTTATCTAGGGCTGCACCTTATAAGACTTCCTGCAATAGTAAATTTAATAGTAAATTTATTTTTATTTATTTGTTTGTCATCATTATTATTTTTGCTATTCTGATAAAATAGAAATAAAGTATTTTTGTTCTCTCAGTTTTTTTAGAAAGTAGAAAATATTAAAATAAAATAAAGAAATCAAGGCCTTAAAAAGAAGGATTCTGAATGATCTGGTCTTAGACATTATCATTGGTTTGTTTAAAATTGGAAGGTGCTGTGTTTGGTCACTTGTCCTTGGAGAGTCACAGCCAACAAAACAAAACAAAACAAAACAAAATTCTCTGGTCTCATACTCATGGTATTTCATTCATAAAAAGAATTGTGTCCTGAGATTTAATTGCATGGTTCCAAGGCCATGCCAACAGAAAATCAGCAGGTTGGGCTCCTATATAAACACGATGACATACTGAGGGTGGTGTTTACTTTTTTCTAATTAAAGTAAATTAGAAATTCCATTATATTTCTGCAGTGAGTTCTGACAGCAGCTTGCCCTGGAAATTGCTCATGGTACTTCTAGAATAAGGCTTTCCTTCATTCAATATTCATTTGTTCTCTTAAGTTTTAAATTCATCTGAGACCTTGCTTTTTTAGAATCATTCATAAATAAGACTGGAGGACCCGGTGGAATTCAGACCAACCGTTTGTGATGACATTATATACTTTGAGTTTTGGGTGCTGCTTCTCATTGGGCAGACACCCCTTCTTCAGTTCTATCAGTTTTGTAAGATTGGGGCAACCTCCAATGGAGTACCCAGTTTGGCATCGACTGAGTGTTTGCAGGGCCCCACACCATTAACAGAAACAACCAAGAAGCCCATGAAAATGTATCAACTGCACAGCAAAAGCAGGTACTTTTCACAGTGAGAGGCTGTTACTGAGCTTTAATTTGATGCAGAGCTATAAAACTTATAAGGTCTTTGTTTTTTATTAATGTTACTCTTGTTCTGTGTCTTAAAACCAGCATCCAGGAACCAGGTATGTGTGAGTGCTGATTATTTTCTTTTTTAAGTAATGGCCATTGCATGTTTATATAATGAGTGGAAGCAGTTTTCAAAGTTCAGTGCCACTTCATTAAAATCCTGTTGAAGGAGCAACAAATTTAAGAAAAATCTTAAACATAGGAAGCTCACTAATATGTTGTTTATTTCTGGTAACATAGTCATATTTCATTGTCTTGACCTTTTTACTAAGTTAAGATTTCATGGCTAAATTTCAAGTGCCAGAAACCTCTAGAAAGGAAGATTGTATATTAAGGGCATCTCTGCCCCTGCGATGTTGACAAAAAAGGTTCAGATAAAGACACAGGGGTTCGGATAAAATTACTGAAGGTTTAACGAAAGCTTTCATATTTTTCTGTGTTTCTTTGAACTGAGACTAAGCTCTGGGTTTTGAGCTAATAACTGGAGACAATATCAAGTTTACAAAAGGGGTGAAGGAGACCTCTAGTGATTGAGAGTTTTAGAGGCAGAACATGAAGAAAACCTTGATCGATTCTTAAGCCTTTTACATGAAAAGGCAAGAAATCAGGTCTGTGACTATAGCAAGAGCTGCACTGTCTTGGTAACCTTGGTATTTTAAGGAGATGGAGGTCAAGTGTTCCTTTGATATGTTGTTATCAATATTTCTGAGAAAATTAAAAACAGAAATCATATATTTAAAATGAAAGCTGAATGCTGACTCTAATTTCATATGGATAGAAATTTTTCAAAGGCCTTTTCTTTCTTCCATCTGATGAGTTTTTGTGCGTGGTATCTCAGCTCATGCATTGGAAAGGGTGAGCAGGAATAGACAGGAGTGGAAATGTTGTGGTATTAGATTTATAAATGTAGCCTTTAACCGTTCCTGTGGAGAGAATGGCAGAGAAAGAGACTGAATGGAATTTTTCAGACTTTCTTTTCTTCACTGGTCTTGACTGTGTTTTCATATGCTCAAAGATAATCAAGAATCGGCCGTAAATAAAATTCAGTCTTAAGGAAAGATATCCCACCCCTCTCCCAAGTCCCCGGACCACCTGTTCATGCAGTCATGGAATTTCTCCTTTGCCTACAATGAGCTTTATATAGTCAAACATCTCATAAAATGGGAGAGGGGGGATGTGGAATAACAAGAGAGAGTATTTAAAGAGTGTGACTTAAAGAAATGCGCCCAGATGAGCTTGGCCAATTGGGGTCAGTTAAGCCTCCCCTGACACCAGCCATTAGTAATATTTTCCATGCATGAAGTAAAACAATGGAAACTTCATCACATCTGGTTGAGCCTCCAATACCTATGCAGCTTGTAATGGTTTTGAAATCTTGATATGAAACAGTACCGTGGCATTCAACGATAGATTGCTAGCAAGCACAGAAGGCACACTTGTTCCAAAACAATGAAGAGCTGCTTATTACCACTTCCCTTAGATCCCTCTGTCTGGTTCATATTGCTGGATTATTTCATCTTCGTCCAAAGGGAGTTTGGGGTTATTTTCTTCCCCTCCTTTTCCTCCTTATCTTTAGAGTAATCATCAGCAAGTCTCTAGAAAAACCACCTTGTGTCTCTTGCGGGACATGGCATTTTCTCATGGAAAAGTTTTCGTTGATTGGATGAGTGTTTTTTGAAGGTGGAGAAAAGAGCTTTGGAAGATGCACAAAGTCAAGAGGGATTTGCTGCCTTAAACGTTTTGTTCTCGCCTTGCATTTTCCTTAAGTACTTCAGAGATTTAGAAAGGGGACACTGAACATACCTAAATTGCCCTTGAACCATCTACTTGATGTTGAAATATCGAAGAATTATCTTATAAAGTGTCAGGCACCCATCCTTACTATCTTTGAATGGAATCAATAAATAAGCTACTTATAGGTTATAGGAGATGTAGACAGCTCAGAGAGGGCAGAGTCCATGTCTATCCTGTTTACTTTTTTGGTCTCCAGCACTCAACAAACCATGTGGAGACACTCACTGTATGTTTGCTGAATTCTTGTTACCTGAGTGTTCTTACTCTGAAAACAACTATATTTATAGGTTACAGTGTTAATTAAGGCAACGTATATTATATTGCCAATCCAAAGGACATAGGATTAGGAATTAAAAGTCCTAACGTTAACGCTGAATTAGTAATCATTACAATGATAATCAGAAGAAACATTTGTTGAGCCTGGTGCAAGGCTCTGCTTTAATCATTTTTTGTGCATTAATTCATTTTGCACTCATAATGATGTCGTAAAGTAGGGAACTATACTATGGACTCCATTTTTTCATAAGAGGAAACAGAGACTTAGGGAAGTTAATCATCTTTCCCTACATGACAGAGCTAATAAGTTGTGAAGGCAAGATTTAACCCAGAGCTCTTTTTGGTGAATATTATGTTTTGTGACACAAAATATTTGTGTTTTGCTAGACAAATCACTTTGCACCGTAGTGGCCACCTTTTGTGAGATTAGCATAATAATGTCTCCTTCAGAATAGTACAGATGGGGACTTCAGACAGAATGTTTATGGGTCTACTTTGCCATATGAATATGGATGACACAGTTTACTATTTTCATGACACTTACATTATTATCCTATGTCACAGAATGCAGAGCCAAGATATATATTATTTAGCTCTCCCTTTTTTTACAGTACAAATTCTCAATATTCTGGGGACAAATGATAGTCTTCAGTAAACTGGGGGCATGTTTGTGGCACAAACTCTTGGAGAAAAGACACATACAGTAAGATGTTTCTGTAAAAAATAAGTTTTTATTTTTAGGTTCCACCTACAGCAGTAATTTTCCATTTTCTTCTATGGAATATTTCCTTAATGCATTCTCACACGAAAATATACATTTTTTTCTTTTCTCTCTCTCTCTCTCTCACACACACACGCATACATATAGTCACATTCACACATTCTCATACACACTTACTGACAGGCATACCCACACATACACCCCTGGACAGGGTTATAATGTGCCCGATTGCTTATTGGTGGAAGATGGTGATGGAGCATGGCATTTCTGAAAGCAAGCCCAAGATTTCCAAGTAGTTAGTGACAATTCCATACTTTTAACTTTTGGAATCTTTGAGTTGAGGAGGGCTATTTTTCTTTCTTTTCCTCCATGTTTTAGCGAAAGATACAGAAGGTATTTAATGACCCAATTTCAGGGATCAATATGAGCTAATCCTTAAGTCTGATACATGTGGGAATAATTAAAGTGGTGTTTTTCAAGGACACTACTGATGTTCTTGTCACGTTTGTATTGATGAACTTTTACTCAGATTCACTAGGGAATTATTTAAATGATGTAGTTCTAGTTTGGAGATGTTTGTGTATAAATATGTGCATGTGGTATTCTAACCCTCTCTGAGTTCTTTAAATGGTGGACAAATATTCCATCATAGAGGTAAGGTGTCATATAACTTGTAGAAAATATTCAATGAGCTCTGTATCAAATATTAAGCATGTAAATGGGGGCAGACTGTCCCAGAAATTCCTTTGTGATATGGATTTTAACCCATTCACCTCATATACAGGCCTTGTGCCTTATTTTTCTTGCTAAATTTAGCAAGCAAGAGTAGAATTTCTTCTTCATTTGGGCCCCAGTCTCTCAGATTCCCCATGACCATCGCCATGTCTGCTGACTGTTCTTTTTTCCAAGTGCCTTTCCACTCTTCCTGGGATAAGTGACTTTATTCCTCCCTAGGACTGGCTTTCACTAAATTGGTTGGCTATGTGTGTAAATGAGTTGGACAGAATCTTCACTGTTGGAAAACCACATATCCATGGAAGCTAAGTCCTCACTGGGAACCCAGGTCAACTCTGTTGCATACTAGAACAAACGGGTGGAAAACCTGGTGTCCAAGAGCAGGAATCAAAAACAAGCCTATGAGGCAATTAAAAATTATCTCTGGTTTATTTTTAACTCTTTTGTCTTGCCTCTTTCATAAATATGCATTGTATTCCTTAGAGTTACTTTGCTCTTGCCTCAGAAAGCTCTAGAAAATCAGCAGAAACTAAAGCTATTAGTGCAGAAGGCCACATCTCAAGAAGCCAGACATACCATGTTCTATCCTCAAAATATCAGAATTTCACATTATGAAAGAGTCCTGTAACTAATTGCCTACATGGGGTTTCAATCAGAATAAAGAGATCTATAAATCCCAATTCCATTTGCAAAGTGACAAGGAAAGATGATTCTAGTCCTGGTGCATGGCTATCCTCAGGAATAGGGTGACAGCAAAGAGTGAATTTTGACTATCTAAAATATTTGGCCTTTAAGGAAGTGGCCAATAAGATACTAACAAAGCTGCATCTTTTAAGTCTTGACTTTTAGGAAGTTAATGTTTCATGAGTGATGATGTATTAGTTTTCTACTTTTTCCAAAAAAATTATTCCAATCTTTAGATACTTGAAACCACAAATATTTATTTTCTCTCAGTTTCTATGTATCAGAAGTCTTGGCATGGCCTTGGGTGCCTCTGGTTCAGGATTTCTCTTGTGGCTACAAACAAGGTGTTGGCAGGGGCAACCGTCATCTCAAGGCTTGACCGGGAGATGATTCATTTCCATGCTCACTCATGTGGCCATCCAAGTCCTCACAAGGTACTGGCCAGAACATTAATCCCTTGACTTGTAGGACTCTCCCAGGGCAGTGATAGGATGGCCTTCCTAATATACTATCTAACAGAAAGAATAAACTGACAGAGAAGATAAAGGAGAAAACTCACAGCACATAATTGTCTCTTTGAAGGGAAAGATCTCAGCATAATTGTCCCTTTGTTTGATTAAGCCCCTGTGGCTTAAATTTACTTAAATTGTTTTATTTGAGAATTTTGGTTTTAAGAGTTTTGAAGAGCCCTGAGGAAACAGTAGGATTGTGTGCTGTCTATTCTAGTTTTTGCCAAACCACATTGCAAGGAGACAGATAATTCAGCCTCACAGAGAAGTGAGAGAGAGAGAGAAAAAAAAAAGGGGGGGATAGAAAGAGTGCCTTTTTGCTATCAGTTGACAGCAATCACCTTTTTCTTTTTCTTTTTCCCCATAAAAACCTTAAATCTTTTAGTTCTCCTTTCCCCCACCTCTCCTTTATTTTTCTACTGCATCCTTCCTACCCTTGGGGAGTAAAATAAACTTTCTTTCCTTAAAACCATTCTAATCTTTGTGTTGAGAATTCTTTATCATCCCATACCATGAGTCCTTACCATGATAGGCAGTTTACACTATAAATGGCAGCTGACTTCCTTCAGAACAAGGGTTCCAAGAAAGTGACAGCTAAGCTAAGGGTACAGTCTTTTTATAGCTTGACCCCATAAGAGATACACCATCACTTTTGCCATATTTTGCTCATTGGAGTGAGTTACTAGGTCCAGCTCACACTCCGGTGAAAGGGAATACATATAGGCCTCAATATTTGGGAGCTGTTTCAGAGATTGCCTACTACATTTGGGTAGTATTCCTGTTGGAGAAATACTCTGCACTTTTGCTACCCCAATAGCTCATGGACTAGCAGCATTAGCCACTTGAAGGCTAGATAAAAATGCAGAATCTCAGGTCCAATTCCATTCAGACTTTCTGGTGGTGGGTCTGGAGGTGGATGTTTACTGGTTCCTGGCTCCTGTTGCAAAGAATGAGCACTGGTGTGTATTTGATAATGGAGTGATCACAAATACAAAGCAATGACAATCACAAACATTTACTGCAGGATAAAGGCAAACAAGCTATAAGGAGAATATGCCTCAAAGAGAGATATGGCTCCTTCTCTGTATGTGGAGAAAACACCCCAAAATCTGACCACACACTGTCTTTAATAAGCTAACTAATTTGTCCTTCCTCCCTCCCCCCACCCTCAGATTGCTGTACTTCCTGCCTTCCCGGTAATTGACAGACTGGGTTACATAACAAACTTCTTAGTATACATACATCTTCTCCAGTCTTCCTGAAGAATCCATGGGGGTTGAAACTTGTAATTTTAATTGTATGATAAAGGACTCAATGAGCCTGGGTTAGCATGAAATCATTAGGGGCATCTCACTATCTGTTGGGACTGGGGAGTAATCCCTAATAGTAACTTGGTTTCTATCTCCACCCTTAGTCACTACCCTTTGTTTTGTTTGTTTGTTTTGGGACAGAGTCTCACTCTGTTACCCTGCATAAAGGGCCTAAAGGGCCGGGCATCACAGCTTATAGCAACCTCAAACTCTTGGGCTTAAGCGATCCTCTGGCTTCAGTTATCCAAGGAGCTGGGACTATAGGTTCCCACCACAAAATCCAGACATGGGGTCTCACTGTTTCTCAGGCTGGTCTCAAATTCCTGACCTCAAGCAAACCATCTCAGCCTCCCAAAGTGCATGAGCCATGGCACTTAGCCAATCTTTCCCTTTTGTCTTCAGTGGTATCAGGGAGAGAAGTGGGGAACTGGGGTGTAGGTACTCTAGCCTTACCTATCAAGAAGAGAAGATATAAGCCACTCCACCCTTACCTATCAAGAAGAGAATATGTAAGCCCAAAGGCTATGTCTCCCTGCTCAGGCATGGCAGCCCCCGAGGGCAGGGTGGACCATGTGTGAGCCCTGAGCAGTGCCTTAGCCAGGCCAGGTCAACACCACCCTACATTACTGCATCAGAATCTGCAATTGAAGGCTGTCTAGGATTTCTTCAAGCACATATCAAAGTTTGAGAAACTCTAGTCTATAGGATCTTCCCACATTGACTCTCAAAGGAAACTAACGTTACACTGATACTTATGCATCAGATTCTCTATCTTTCAAGCAGACAGTGATAAGCTAATGAGATTCTGCTTTTTATGTTTTTCAGAAAGATAGGCTTGGACAGGTTAATCCATGATCTTAAAACACACACCCAGTCACCATGTAATGGCTCTATGATGGAGTCTGAACTTTTGTTGGCTATCAGACATAACAATGACCACATGGACGTCTCCGATTCCTGCATAGCATTTATAGGGAAAACCAGATCCTTTGAACTCATGAAAAACCCCAAAACCATCATCCAAGCATCTTTCATTCCTGGATATTATCAGAGTTTTCATTACAGGTTAAATTCTTTGTAAGTTTTTCATGTGGAAACTATCCTGTTACCTCCTGTTGGTTCTCCTGCTGAGTGCAAATGGAGTGTACACTCTACTTCCTACAGCTGCTTTAGATTTTGTTACATTTTCCAGGTTTAAAAAAAAATGTGCTGACAGAACGTGGCTTCATCTACAACTCTCAACTGATTTTAAGAGTATAAACAGAAATATGTTTCCTGATTGTATGTACCAGTGAAATAAAAATATTATCCAAAGACCCACTAGCCACTTTATTTTTAGAAACTGGGCCCTAAAGAGAAACAGAAAAATATGTTGGGGAGAGGTCATAATGAGATAAAGACAGCAAATATGGCTAGACAAAAAGAAAAAAAAAACACACTTGGGTTTGAGCTATTTTCATTGAAAGATATTTGCTTTTTAAATGGAAAAAAAAAAACTTTCCATTCGCATCTGGGCAGAAAGTCAAAATCAAATAGGTATAATTGGAAAAGCTTACTAAATGATGGACTTAGGTTACATCTTTCCCCCAACTGATCCTTTTTGTTTTATTTTACATAATGGAGAAAAATCCTCTTAAATAAATAGGTTTAAAAGCAAAATGCTCATCTCATTTTATTGCAATAAGATGAAAAAAATGAAAACTTAAATCCGTGCCACCAAGAGATAAACAGGTTTTGCTTAGGCTACACAATTTCACTCAGTAGGGAGGGCATGACATTTTTATTTTGGTATTCAGGTGTGAGGTTGTCGGTAATCATGTTATGAAGATTTTCGGGTTCTCTCAATTAGTTAAAAATCCTTAGGGTGTATTTCATTAACCCTAATAGACTGAATGCCTATTAGTCCAAAATAAAGGGGCTGGGTGAGAAAGTATGTGTTGGGATTTTAGAGGCAGGGAATGGTGAAGAGCTCAGGAAGTTAAAACCAGGTTAGGACTTACTCACTAAGAAAGAGAAGATGAAACAGGGTTAAAAGACAGCTGGAGAGATTGATCCTGGTGCAGATGGCATGGCAGTGGGCAGTTTATGGTCCAGGCTTCAAAAAATCAGCCAGTCACATTCAAAAATCCGGTCTGGGTAATAGAGCCCAAGTGGTGGGCAGTCAGGTTGTGACAAATATCATGGGAAATATGACCTTAAGACTTTTATCCAATTTAAGAGATTGACAAATCAGATCATATAATAGGACCTCAGTTATAAGATCCAGAGGTTGGAATGGGGTCTTTGGTCACAAGGACAAATGGGGTGTTGACTTACTTAGTACTGACACAAGGCAAAGGCCCAGGACCTGAAATTGGAAGGGAGTAAGGAAGTTTGTGAATTGGAGAAAAGAAAGAACTTCCAAAGAGAACTGGATCATCCCGTTGGCACCCTGGGATACATTATTGAATGACGAAGGAGACTCAGGGAGGAAGGCAGAGGCTGGAACACAGTGTAGGAGTCTAGATTTAGTAGCTGAGCTGCCAAATTCAGGATATAAGAATGTTGATTTGTTTTTAATCCCCTCACTCGCCTCCCTAGATAAGAATGCACACTTCTGGCTGAGTTGGGAAAGCAACTGTAGGGGCTGGGACTTCATACGAACCCATGTGGATTCGTCCAGATTGGGAGAGGCAACGTGAAGAAAAGGAAGATGGCGCTGACATCATCTTATTTCACTCAGTGCTGTGGTCCTTCCTGTAGAAACTTGCGTCCTGTCGTGTATGTGCTGCTGGGCCAGGGTGCTTAGCTGGGGATGTACTTACAGGTTTCTGTTGTTTTATTTTATGTGGTTTCTTATGAGCAAGAGAGAAAGTGCTGATCTCGTAGCTCTATAATCAAGAAGACGCCCTTATTAGATCCCATTCCGGTAAATAGGAGCGGTATCTAATTTCTTTTGGAAGCAAGGCGGTAGAGGAGAAAGGGTATACCACCATGAAAGGCAATCTCGCCTGGAACCAATGTGTTTGAATATTGAACTTTGGGTCACACAGAGTTTTTCCCAGCAATGATATTCGACTACATAATTACTCTGTTCTTCATGTGGTATTGGTAGTGCAAAGAGCAAGTGTATGCTTTGTATTTACTTTCCAGATTTCCCATTTATTGTTCCCCAAGTGGAATGACGGGGCAAGTTTTATTCCACCACATTGAAAGATAGCTGCCCTTGGCTTCAGGGAGCTTTTTTATTCCTTTCCTTTGATTTCTTGCTAATCCTCCCTTCCTCTGGTGAGTGGCTGGGTGACCCCTTGTGTCCCATCTTGTCTAAATAGCACACCTGCTGTCAGGGAGCCATATCTCTAATATTTAACAGCCAGTGCAGCTCACGTACCCACCAATAGGAATGGACACTGACCGTTAGTCTTGAGTAGAAAACTATGGGCCCTCTGCTCTGCCAGAAGGTAAAAGTTTAATTATAGGACTGTAGTGATGTCATGGGGACTTTAGAGGATGTTGTTGGGGGATTCAGGGCAGCAGCTTATGAATCAAGTGGGACAGAAACATTTGCATATTTCTATTATTCCATACTGGCTATCAGGGTTGATATTTGTTCTTGGTTTTGCTTTTTCCTTCTGTTTTTTGAGATAGGGTCTTGCTCTGCTGCCTGAGCTAGAGTACCGTGATGTCCTCATAGCTCACTGCAACCTCAAACTCCTGGGCTCAAATAATCCTCCTGCCTCAGTCTCCAAAAGTAGCTGGAGCTACAGGTGTGTGCCATCATGTCTGGTTAATTGTTCTATTTTTTTTGTATGTCTTATTCTTGTTCAGGCTGGTCTTGAACTTCTGGCTTCAATCGATCCTCCCACCTCACCCTTCCAAACTGCTAGGATTACAGTTGTGAGCCACCACAACTGCTCCCAGCCTCATATTTGTTTTGAGGATGTTACAGAAACATTACATTTTTAATCACGAAGCAACTCTGATGCCTGTCTCCTTATCTTACACATTAATTCTGCACATATTTATCAAGCATCTAGTATGCATCAGGACTTTTCAATGTACTACTGAGATACTGGGGAATAAGGCTAAAAGTAAAATCCCTGCTTCTATTCTATCAAGAGAGGCAGAAAAAAAAAAAAAGAGAGAGGCAGATAACAAATGAGAAAGAAAAAAAAAAAGAATACATACTGTGATTTCAGATAGTGATATGTGCCACGAAGAAAAACAAAGCACTATAAACCAGTGGAGGGAGAAGGGGCTTGAGATGGGCCATTGGACCAGGTGTCAGGGAAGGCATCACGAAGGAACTTGACAGAGAAATGAATGGAGAATGGAGATGACGGAGGTCTGGGGGAGGAGTCCCAGCCAGAGGAAACATTACACGGGAGGTCCTCAAGATGGGAGTGAAATTGAAGAGATTTATCTGATGGGATTTGACTGCCCTGCTGGCTTTTGGTCACTTGCTTTGTATCATTTTCCCCACCTCTTCCATGAAGCTAAAGGCTGGGGTAACTGAAAGTTGTGCTGCTGGAAGCCGAAACTTAACCTTCACTGGCTACTTTATTAATAACGTTCATAAGTCACCATGGTAACAGTCCCTTCAGTGGTTGTTCAGGAACTTGGGCCAGCTCCTGTCCAATTCAAACTGATTGAGACCACCCATGCTCCAAGGGGCCTGTGCATGTGTCTGAGAAAGAGAGAGATGGCCTTTTAAGGTGGGAAGACCAAAAACTCCACCTACCCTCAGATCATGCTAAGGCTGCTGTTTTCTGTACCTATGTCATAAGAAATGCCACGAACCCTGACTATACTTGGCACTCAAGGAATCTGTTACTTCACTTTTCCCCATTGTTGCCACACCTTAGACCACCCCACTTGCCTAATGTATAAATATCCATAAGACTTATCTTCTGGGAGGTAGATTAGAGAGATGTTCTTCTGCCTCCTTACTAGGAGGCCTTATAAATAAATCTTTTCCCTTTTGCCAAACTTGAAATATAGTGATTGGTTTAGGAGGTGGTGTAGCTTGGGGATAGAGCATTTGACTGCCTAGGATTGATTTGCTGGGTGTGAGCAGAATAGACCTCACATTTCTATGCTGATAACAGAAGAAATGTGGCACCCTAAGCAAACAGAAAAAAAGTGTGTCTAGAAAAGTGTTAGGGGAGGGATGGAGGTAGGTCATGACCCAGGACTCAAGGCCATTGAGAGGGATTTCAATTTGGGCATGAGTGGATAGCATTGGACAGGTATGATCTGAATTATGTTTTAGGAATATCACTCTGGCTGATGAGTTGAGAAGTTTGCAGGAGCATGAATAGAAACGCAGAGGCCAGCTAGATTTTGTTTTGTGTTTTTATTGTTAAGACCAGATAAAAGGTCACGGTGCCTTGGTTATTAGCAAAATGTGAACCCTGAGTAGAGTGAAGATGAAATATGGGAGTTCAGCAATTGAACTTGAACTTCTCATGAGGTTTTGGAGGCAGGAGCTGCATGTTCAAAAACCATCCCTGAAACTGAATATGTAAATGGTTAGACAAGTTATTTAAACATGCCATCTCTGTTTCCGCATTTTCTTAGTATTAAAATGGATTTTTAAAAAATTACATGAACGAATACATGTAAAGAAACTACTTAGAATAGTGCCTTGTTCAATAAAATGTATCTGTTATCACCATTATTATTATTACGTTCACTCATGTTCCTAAGTGGCTACTTGAGGTTGAGATCCGCTACCTAGATCCAGAACATCCATTTTCAACAGAGACAATATCATTCCCAAAAGAAGGCAATTTGGTTTTTGAGGGTTCCCCCCCAAAAAAAAAAAATCTTTAATGCATGAAGCACATATACACATAAAGTACATAAATTCCTATCTACCCATATTAGATACATATATACTATATATCTAATTAAATGTATGTACATACATATATATTACAATTTCACAGGAAAGTTAATCAGAGAAAAGTGTCTAAAAAAGGCTCATTGGGAAGGCAGAAATGGAAAATAAGTTTGAGAAACACTGTTTAAAAAAAATAAAAGTCTCCCTCTATGGCTGCATAGTATTGCATGGTGTACATATACCACAATTTGTTAATCCATTCATGGGTTAATGGACATTTAGACTGCTTCCACAACTTGGCTATTGTGAATTAGGCCACAATAAACATTCTGGTGCACATGTCTTTGTTGTAAAATGATTTTGTTGTAAAATGATTTTTGTTCATCTGGGGAGATACCTAGTTATGGTATTACAGGATCAAATGGTAGGTCAACTTTTAGTTTGTTGAGAATTCTCCATACTTCTTTCCAAAAAGGCTGTATTAGTTTGCAGTCCCACCAGCAGTGTAGAAGTGTTCCTTTCTCTCCACATCTGCACCAGTATCTGCAGTTTGGAGATTTGGTGATGTGGGCTAATCTTACTGGAGTTAGGTGATATCTCAAAGTGGTTTTGATTTGCATT